>JADHZB010000300.1:0-18856 GCA_015657535.1 Nephromyces sp. MM_2019 | reverse complement strand
TGTGTGTGTGTGTGTGTGTGTGTGTGTGTGTGTGTGTGTGTGTGTGTGTGTGTGTGTGTGTGTGTGTGTGTGTATGTGTGTGTGTGTATGTGTGTATGTGTGTGTGTGTGTGTGTGTGTGTGTAAGGTTTAAAAATATATTTAAATATTGTGGTGTGTGTGTGTGTGATATGTAGGATCACATCAATAACCTTAGATTGGCGTAAAGTCGCTTATATCGAAATTCTTTTAAAGGGCTTTAGAGTTTATTCATACACACACACAAAATGAAATTTAATCTATATAATGTGTTATGTGTGTGATGTGTGTGTAATAAGTGTGTGTAATAAGTGTGTGTAATTTTGGGGGTGTTATTAGACTCTATCTGAGTGTGTGTGTAAATGTTTTATTAATAATAGCTAATCAGTAATGAATGCCTCACATTAAATATTCAGGTGAAACCATGTCTAATAATAGGGGTGCAGCTTTTTTGTGATAACCTAAATCAACACACACACAATACATATATATGTGTGTGTATTTGTATGTATGTGTGTGTGTGTGTATATATATAATTGTGTGTGTGTAAATATAATTGTGTGTGTATATGTATATAATTGTGTGTGTATATGTATATAATTGTGTGTGTATATGTATATAATTGTGTGTGTATATGTATATAATTGTGTGTGTATATGTATATAATTGTGTGTGTATATGTATATAATTGTGTGTGTATATGTATATAATTGTGTGTGTATATGTATATATTTGTGTGTGTATATGTATATAATTGTGTGTGTATATGTATATAATTGTGTTTATATGTCAAACAAAGTGTGTATATGTGTATATGTGTCAAATAAAGTGTGTATATGTGTCAAATAAAGTGTGTATATGTGTCAAACAAAGTGTGTATATATGTCAAATAAAGTGTGTATATGTGTCAAATAAAGTGTGTATATGTGTCAAACAAAGTGTGTGTGTGTGTATACAGACCATCTAAGAGAAATAATTCACTGCCTGTTTGGCCCATAAACAAAGCAACATAGGGGTGTGCTATTCGTGGTACCCACAAATATGTATATGAACGTACACCCAAATGAGGTGTGGCAATTGTAATAAACCAAATGGGTGTAAGATTTGCAATTGTGTGTGTAGAGGGGTTATAAAGAGATTTAATGGCATGTCTACACACACACAATTCAATAATGTGTGTGTAGTGCTTTAAATTTTATATAGATCATACTTAGATATATATATATATATATATTACTTAGATAAACATTAATGTATGTAGGGGTACTTGTCTAAGGTGTGAAGTGTGTATGTGTGTCTTGTAAAGTATGTGTGTATTGTAGTGTGTGTGTGTGTAGGTGTGTGTTTGTGTGTGTATCGTTTATGTGTTTTACCTAATATATAAACCACCCAAGCTAAATCCAATCAGGCTTATATGTTTTAAATTAGGGTATTCACTTAAAACTTCTTTGAGCTGAATATATAAAATGTGTGATATTACCCAATACCAAAAATTATATAATTATACACACACACACACACACACACACACACACACATACACACACACATACACACACACACACACACACACACACACACACACACACACACACACCTCATTAATAATGAGTTCAGATCCATGGGCTATCCCTGCGTGTGTATTATAAGTAATTGATTTGGCTGTGTAGCAAAAAATTGGCCCAAAATTGGACGTTTTTTCGTTTAAATTTTCACACACATATTTAAAGTGTGCAGGTTTGCCATATAAACCATGCACACAAAACACAAGGTGTGTAGGTGTAGGTGTGGGTGTGTGAGTAGGTGTGGGTGTAGACTCTGCTTGAGTACTACTGTTTGAATCGGTAAAATCGTTCTCCATGCCTTTAAACGTAGAGAGATTGTATGTGCGTGTGTGTGTGTGTGTGTTGTGTATGTTTGTGTATGTTTGTGTATGTGTGTGTGTTGTGTGTGTGTGTATGTGTGTGTGTGTATGTGTGTGTGAGATTATATAAGCGTGTGTGTGAGATTATATAAGCGTGTGTGTGAGTGTGTTGTTTAGGATTATTATATCTAATGTGTAAGCTATGTGGTAACTCCTAATTTACAAGTATTAAAATAAGCCTAGTATAACTTTCAAATTAGTTGTGTTGAGATTATATGTAGAGTTTGTGTGAATAGTTTGTGTGTATGTGTGTGGGTGGGTGGGTGTGTGTGTGTGTGTTGAAATTATGTGTAGAGTTTGTGTGAATAGTTTGTGTGTATGTGTGTGGGTGGGTGGGTGTGTGTGTGTGTGTTGAAATTATGTGTAGAGTTTGTGTATATTAGAGTTTGTGGGTAGAGTTTGTGTATTAGAGATTGTGTGTAGAGTTTATGTATATTAGAGATTGTGTGTGGAGTTTGTGTATATTAGAGTTTGTGTGTGGAGATTGTGTGTATATATATCCAAATCAGTTGAAATATAAGTAATTAAATTTCAGTCAAATGTGTATATTATACACCTAAGAAATCATCATATTTGTAATTTTATGAGCTACTCCCAAACAATATCCACATTCAATTGATGATAAATGTGCAATTATTGTTACACACATTAAAGGGTGAGAATAATATGTGTGCATTAAATTTAAACTTTCTAGCGCATATTAAACGTATTTATACTAACATATTTCACACACATGCATGTAAAAAAAAATTGACACTCAACTACACATATAGTAATTTAGTCACACACAACTCAATCGCACACACACAATCAGGCACACACACATTCACATATACACACACACACAATCAGGCACACACATTCACATATACACACACACACCACACACACACACCACACACACACACCACACACACACATCACACACACACATCACACACAGACATAACACACACACACATCACACACATACATACATAACGCACACACACCACACACACACATCACACACAGATATACACATCACACACCACACACACACATCACACACAGACATACATAACACACACACACCACACACACACATCACACACAGACATACATAACACACACACACCACACACACACATCACACAAAGCAAATACTCTCTCTTAGACACAGTTATTCCTTACACTTAGACATCCATACAATACACACATATCACCCACGTATTAGACATACACTTGTATACCCACACTATTATCACACACATGCATAACACATATTATTAAATACATAAAGTCAACAGACCCAACACATTAAAATCAATAGCATTGCAATTTTCAAAATCATATACACACACACATAGTCATCAACTCATTAACTCCAAATACACACCAACTCTCCTAAAAATACCTAAGGTGTGTGTGTGTACATATATAAATTATAAGCAACTGATTTGCACACATTTGAAGCATACAAAAACATAACCCCAACAATTATTCAATACCTCTTAGATTATCCAGTTTACTCACATACACACACACTGTGGTATAGTCTTGTACAGCTACACATTGAGGCCATCTCACATCTCACACACAATAAGCCCTACTCTAACACACATTAACCTCTCTCCTTACCACCTCCTACTCACACACACACACATTAACCTCCTTCCCTCCACCCAATCCTACACACACACCTCCATTATACACACACACACACACCTCCATTATACACACACACACACACCTCCATTATACACACACACACACACACCTCCATTATACACACACACACAACTCTATATAACCATGAGGTACTCACCCATTATATTGGGAGTAGGTAGTATAGTCGCTGGCTTCAATATTGCTTATGCCTTCGATATTATAAACACACACAAAAAGGACACTTCTGCCTCCGTCCTCCTCTCACGACGTTATTGGGTACCCACTGAACAGAGGGACCAAATTTTACACACACTCAAACAAAATTCTGAGTGGTCTGCACATCAAACAGGTTGTATGAGTCAGGCTATATACATATCTCCCACACACACACACACAAACACACCCACACACACAGACTCAAACACACCCACACACACACACACAGATAACTTTAAGGCTACACACGATATACTCTACTTAGAAGAATGGAAAACAGCAGAGGATGTTAAAAATGCACACAAAACTGACAAATATAAATCGATGATGACACACCTTCATCAACGTGGTATTGATTGGAAACCTACTATCTATATCTTAGATAATGTGTATCATGGTATGTGTGTATGTATGTGAGTGTGTGCATGTGTGTGTGGGTGGGTGTGGGTGTGTGTGGGTATGTGTGTGTGTATGTATGTGGGCATGTGTGTGTGTATGTATGTGGGCGTGTGGGTGGAAGTATGTGTATATGTGTTTGAAATTAATTTATATATATGTAAATTTGTGTGTGTGTGTGTATATAAGCGTTTGTGAATATAAATGTGTGTGTATATAAATTTGTGTGTGAAAATAATATTTATATGGTGTAGGTACTGGTAAGGAATAAATAGATATACATACATATATATTTATGATAACCCTGTATAGGTTAATGATATATATAAGGGGAGAGTATAATTATATATATTTATTGTATGTTTTTAAATGTTTAGCTTATACAGCTATATCTATTAATTTCACACACATTAATGAAATATGTTTCCTTAGGTTCATAAAATTGAAACCATTTTGTTATAAAGGCAAATTGAATAGAAATACCTTCATACACACACAAAACACACTGAGGACTATTTATTCAAAATGTTGATCATTTTTTATTTTTATTACACACACATGTAATTGATTGTATAAATATACACACGTTGACACACATACACAAGAATTAAAATCTTTAACCTTATTTTAGCACATTCTACCCAATAATTTTTTAATTTATATCAACTCTAAACTCTCAATATACACACATGCACACATTCAATTTGTGTTATTTTGTGAATTATTACTTACTAACAAATTACTTAAAAAACAATCAAGTCTAAATATTATTTCAATATTAACACCATAGAAACACATTGAGCTATTTAAAATGAATACTTAATTTGATTTACACACAAAAACAAATTGTTTAAACTACTCACTATTTTTAAATATAAATACACCATATTTAAAATAATATACACAATTTATTTAAAAATGTACAAACACCCAATTTAAATATTCTAAAAGCACACACACACAATACATCTAAAGCAACAAACACCTATAATATATTTAAAACCATACATACCTAATATTTACTTAATACACTACATACCTATTATATACATATTATAATACACACAAAATATATATAAATTATTTTTGAAAAATAGAAAGACACACATAGATTATTACAAAACCTATACACTACATATACATAGACGATTAAAAAACATATATACAATGAATTTTAAAATCCTAAATGTAGAATTTTGTATACACAAACAATAATCTAGACAAATAAGGATATAAGTTACAGATTTATATAGCCCAATTCACACACACATAATAAAGTCCCTATTAAGAGTTATTTAATTTGTAGTAAAATTAAAACTTAACTAGATCAAACCAAATATTTAATATAAGTTTATATATAAAATATTAATCAATGAAATTAGTTGAAATAATTAAGATTTCTTAAATCCTAATTTTCTAAACCCTCAATTTTCAAACCCTAAATTTATGTTCTGCAACTTTTGTTAGATGAAATTCAATTTTAAATTCAGTTGAATAATGATTACCACTGTCTAAATATCAAAATATTAATTTGCATATATATACATATATATAGTACACACATTTATCAAATGTGTTGGTTTCATTGTTAACCTTTGAGTATGTCTAAATTTGTTAATAAATTGTATTTATCTTAAAATTGGAAAGTTTATAAAAAGTATAAGTAATTTAAAAGTAAGGAATGCTGCATTATATACATATTTATATACATTATTTTTTATGTATATTAATTTGTAAATGTGTGTATTTTTACATATTTATATATACTGTCTTGTAAGTGTAGCTAATTATACACTTATATAGACTTGTGTATAGTTATAATATGTATTGTGATTAATAACACATATGCACATACAGATTAGGTAATAATGCAATATTGAAAATTGAAATAAAAATATTGATTAAATTTTATATAGTAATTTGATCAGAATTCTTATAACACATAAAGTATATATGTATGATGTGTGTAATTAATCAAAAAACTATTTAAAATGGATATTACGTTTATTTATTATGCCATTTTATAATTCATTAAAAATAAAGTATATATGATTAACTCTTCACTATTTAGAAAATAATACATAAAACAATAAGCTATTTAATATGTAATTCAAACTATTTATTTCATAATTAACAATATCATACAAAAAAATAAGATAATACACAATACCTATTTTATTATCAAATTGATGTATACTTAAATATAATTTTACAACATAACATATATATGTATATAATTTATTTGTGTAAAAAAATTTCATACACATGTACAAATTTACAAACATAAAAATTCCCAAAAACAAATATCAATGTAAAAACATAAGGAAGTTATATTTAGCTGAAAGGTTGATAATAGATAATTAATATAAACAATACAATAGTCATAAATTGGATATTCATAAATTAAAATATAAGTTATATATATAATCAATTTACACAGTTAAAGTTTACAAACAATAGGCTTATTCCATACTTATTATGTTACTATTCTAACCCAAAGAAATTTGTAAATTAGGGATCTCTTATACTAGAAAAATTCAATAATGTACTTTCTCTATGTAACTGTATAAAGTAACATATATACATATCTTTATAGTTATATATACATTCATACTTGTGTTTATATTTATAGCTATATATATATTTATTACTACATATATTAGTATATCTTACTATTAAGTTTTAAACATACACTCTGCATGTATAATTAGAAAATTCTAGTTATATAATATTGTTTACTCGCAATGGATATATTTATTATATACCAAAGCTCTTTTATATTATACATAGTAATATATATATTTATACATTTATATAGCATATATACTAGTGTTTAAAACTAATCCACTAATATATATATAACAGAATACTAGTTAATAGTAAGTTAATCCACTACATAATACAAAGAATAATTAAGTGTTTTATAGTTAAATACTCTATAATTCCACTTCTTAGTAGGTTGTGGATATTTTAGACTACAAATTTCAAAAAATAATCTGAATATATATGCAACTTAACGATGACATATACATTTTCAAAACTTATTCAGTGTCAATAATATCACGCAAACACTTTTGTATAATCTATGGAATATATGTAGCTGTACAATTTTTAGTATGTCAGTATAGTAAATCTTAATTCGTTATACATAGCGTTAGCCTATTTAACCAAAAGGTTTGTATAGGTTGAATTTAATATTGATATATAAATTTAGGATTCTTGCTTTTTGTTTATATACAAATTTTGTTGCTACAAATAGCTGATATACTAACACTTTGTTTTCTCTATATTTTTAAGTTGATATCAAGATTCAACAATTTGGTGTGGGCCAGCTTGATCCCAATAAATTTTAATGAACTTTAAGAGCGTAATAACCATAACAAAGTTTGATTTACACAATCAAAAAAGATTTATGAAGTTTTTCTCGGTAAGGTGACTTATATATGAGTGGATTTTCTATTTGCATATCAAGATTTAATATGAAGTCTTTGTACTCAAGAGATTTCATCAGATTTAGAGAGAAAAGCTATTTGTATTGAAAATATTAGATATTTTTAAAGTTTATTTATGTATATCAACTTAAGTACTATGTACACTTTTGATTGGAAAATTAGGTATAGTGTTCACTTAATTTTCAATTTTAGATATGGTTCGAGTTTGTAATTTCGTATTTTTGAATTCATAAAATTCCCAAAGTATTGCTTGTTTATTAAATTTGAATGCTCTCTAATTATGTCACAACACTATTCAATAATAATCTATATAATGGGATTTTAGCGTATGTGAAATATAAAAGCCTTTTAGATTTCCTATCTAACGTTTTTTTCATCTCTATACGGTTTCTTAGATTTTATAAATCATATGAAGATGAAGGACACCAGTGAAAATCGAGCATTGGATGTTGGTCTATATGTGTATTTGCAATTTTGAATATTTATTTATTTATGGTGTTAATTTTAATGAGAATTTTATTTTTAATATTACACAATGTGCAAAAAACAAAATAATAGGAATATATAACTTAGTAATCGAGTCATAATAGAAAAGGTCTTATCAATTATATAAGCCAATTCTCTTTGAATTTAAGTTCGTATTTTTACGAAAACTAGCTAATTTTGTTTAATTCAATTTGTTTAGGGATCATCAAGTGCAAATCAAGTAAGGAATAAAAATTTACCTTCTTTTCCTGTTATTCCATCTCATGAATTGAGATTACCACGCTTAGCACCTCGCTCACAATCTATTGAGCTTGCGCACATGTTTTGCTCTTCTACTCAACCGGTAAGCAATGACACTTCACAGAACAGTGTGCAAAATAATTCACAAAACCATACTCAGAATGCTACTCAAAACCACACACTAGGTGGTAAACATAGTAACCCTATAAAAACAGCACGACCTATACATAGCAGCAATAATTCCTTTCAAAATTATACTCAAAACTCACAAGAAGCATCAAATAGCGCTAGTAGCGTACCAAGGTATACTTTTGGTGAGGTTTATGGTAATACCTCAAATACTAGACCCTCCACCCAATCACAAACTGATTCACCTCTTCCCGCTAATAATAATAGAAAACGAATTGATACATACCACAACGATGCCTTGGGTTTAGACTCTACTAATAATGCTGTAACCACCGAAAATACTGATAGTTTATCAATTGTAGATAGGTCTGGTAGGGTAAATACTAGATCGGGGAATAGTGAGGATATTACTTATGGGAATGTTAACGTTACATCCAGAAATATATTAAGAGAACCACCCCACTCTGAAGGTGGTTTGTATTTATATGCAACTAGTCTACCCCAGTGCAGCCATGAGGTACAACCAGTGCTATTACCTAATGCCTTGAGTTGTGACTCAAGATCAGATGTTGTGCTAGAAGCCAATCTGCCTTGGAGTGGATCTCTGAATGGGCAAGAATTCACAACTAACAATCGTTCAAACTTAGATAACGCTTCTATTGATTCTGAAGAAGCTGGAGAAAACCATAATGATCATGATATGTATATAGAAGAAGAAGGTATCTCAAGTAACCAAAATTCAGAACTTTTGGATAATACAGCTTTAAATTATTCAAATCATGTCGCTGTCCCGGTTGCGATAGAATCAATACACGATGTTACAAACGAACTGCAAGCTAATTACATCAACAATCCAAGATCAGATGACTCATTAAGGCAGAGTTATGTTTATTATAGGGTACCTGAAAGCAACCCTAGTACAATACCCATTGCGAGTCAACCAACACCCTTTGTGAGATCTGAAAATACGTTGCAAAGTGTTATACAAGCTAGAAGATTAAGATCGAGCCAGGTTTACCAAGGTGGAAACTTGATACAAAATTCTTTCTCAGACTCTCAGACACCATATATGACTTATACATATCGTAGCCCAATGTCAAGTCCCTTGGTATACTTTGATGTCTATCCATCCTCTCAAAGTGAGATGATTCGTGATTACAACACCAGCTATACTCCCGAAATATATATTCCTACACCCGCTACTAACGATCAAACATTTCCACTAAGTTTTCGATATTGGCAGTCTAACCAAACTCCTCAAACTAGAGACTCCAAAACAACTAGCATACCACCGACACTTTCAACTCCACCCAATTGCACACCTATATACCAGCGTACACCAACATTACCAATAAATAGCCCAGCAGAAAATCAAATCTTAATAGCTCCACCAATTTCCGATACTAGAGAATACCCTCGAAATAGATATGATGAAAGGCCAACTTACAATACAACTCCTCAGGAATATGTTCTACGAGAATACCTTGCTAAGAATATAGAATATTTGGAAAAATTCAATGAAATAATAGAACGCTTATCTTGTATTGTTGAGAGAATGGAACGCCATCAAATCGATATAAATTGATTCTACACTTTCACTTGCACTTCTAGTTAAATACAATTTTAGATACACACACTCTTAACTATATACACTCCTGACTACGGACTCATTTATAGCTACACACCTTTCTAGTTAAACACACATTTCTAGTTACACATACATTTCTAGTTACACATACATTTCTAGTTACAAATACATTTCTAGTTACACATACATTTCTAGTTACACATTTCTTTTTACACACACATTCCTAGTTAATTAACAATTAAGATATACTTACACCCTCAGGCTGATGAGTTTAAATTTTCAATATATATCCTAGCAACTTTTAAATTTTCAGCACTTTAAAACAACTTAAATTTAATTCCTTCAAAACATAAATGAAATTTAAACCCTTAGATGAGTGATTTGTGAGAATTGTAGATGCAATAGCTTATAGTTAGAAAAGATGTAAATCAAATTACTCAGTCCAGTAACAAACACAAACTGACTTAAAATTTTATAAGATTCAAAAGTTTAAAAAGTGCTTAATTCTAGTAAACAATATCTAACAAATATGACTATCCTAATTACTACTATAAATTCTAATTAATTTAACATTGAAACAAATTAAAGCATTACCCATAACATGGATACACATACATACACCACAAAACAAGTTATAAGTTACTAAATGGATAGACATATAGGCATATATCAAGTGAAATGGTCAATTTTGTTTTGTTAAAATTCCCAAAATTTGCCAAAGATTATAAATTAGTTTGCTTATGATTTAATAAATTAGCCATTATTTTATTAGCATTATTCCATGCTAACCCTTAATGCGAATTGCTTGTGTATCTCAATTCATGAACTCTACATGTAAACAATTAAAACAAGTTCAACTCAAGAATTGGGTTACACTTGCTGATTAAACTTTTGCCAAAGCTGAAAAATTACCTTTTAGGTTTTTACTACAGGCATAGGCTTATCTAAAAAAAATTTATTTAATGCAAAAAGTAAATGCGCTTAAGTCTTAATTTATTGAATAGGTCAACAAATACATATTGGAGTAGTGTCTAATTGTTATACATGTATGATGCAGCCATTCTAAAGTGTATAATTTAAACAAAATATAAATCTAAACATATATATATTTCTCTTACTTTACATAATTGCCAATTAAAGGTATTAAATAGCACACGCATGAGAACAACTTAAACCATATATAAGCATACACCACAATAACTTCATACTGTAGCATTACATATTACCATCATAGGCTATCATCTCTTACAATCGTCTAACAGCGTGGACTAACACACTATATACTAACAACTATTTTTGCGCACTCTAATTATTCATTTTGTACAATTTTTGAACTCACATGTGCCAAATAGCACAAACCCTTCAGTACAAAAAGTACTGACACATGTTAAAATTCACAATAAATATTTTGCCACACTAGCCTAACATTTACTATTAAGGAACAAATACCTACATGAAGTACACAGAAACTAGATTACGCACACATCATTACACTCTCTACTTAGATTTTATACTCATAGCCTATTATAAAAACTCATACAATAATCACTCTAAACACATCTCATATAATATACAGAAGCACAGAGTATACCTACGAAATATATAAGAAACACAAAACCAATACAACTACTAAACCATACATATATTAGAGCTTGCCTCGCTCATCAAACCCTCTTAAAATCGACTTGATGAGGCTCCCCACTCATTCACTGGGGTCACACCTCCACTCAGGTGTGTGTAGCTATACAACTTTTAACAAATATGGCTGTTGGAAGCCCCTCACGATGCTCAACTATTTACCTTTTAGAAATAACTCAACCAAACATCTTTTAAGCATCACATACACACCCCTAAAGTTATCACAACACAGTTTAACAGCACACACACCTCAATGGCTTCACGAATATATACCTAGGTTCAGCCCACTATTTAAATCTCAACGATTCTTATCCTCTACACCCAACCCTTCTTCAGAACCACCGGAAAATAAAGAAGCTGATTTGTTAGCTACCAGACCTTTTCAAAATCAAGTAGCGGTTTGGTTATTAGCATCTTCTGGCCTAGTTTTGGGTATGGTTTTATTAGGTGGTTACACACGTTTAACAGGCTCAGGTTTGTCAATAACAGATTGGTCCTTTCGGTCAGACAGTATACCACTTTCTTCCCACGAATGGGATGAGGAATTTGAACGCTATAAGCAATTTCCCGAATTTTCAGCGGTTAACTCTGATATGACTGTTGATCAATTCAAAACAATTTATTTTATTGAATGGGCTCACAGGATGGCTGGCCGTATTACAGGAGGTGTATTTGCCGCTGGGGCTCTTTACTTCACCTTGAGGAAGGCGATCAAAAAGACCTTAGCTCTACGTATCCTCGGTTTACTAAGTATTGGTGCTACACAAGGATTGGTAGGTTGGTGGATGGTCAGAAGTGGGTTAGAAACCCCTGAAAATAAGAATGAGAGACCTAGAGTATCTCCTCTAAGATTGATGACCCATTTGTCATTTGCTTTGGTTTTATACTCCGGTCTAATTTGGAATGCTATGACCTTATTGAGGCCAACCATTATCTCATCACTTAAATCTGCCTCATCTTCTAGCCTTCCACACACTTTAACGGCGATCAAACGTCTAAGATTGACAAGTTGGCCACTATCTCTAATTATCCTCACAACTCTAGCAAGCGGTGCTTTAGTAGCGGGGAATGATGCTGGTAGAGCCTATAACACATGGCCCAAAATGTATTCAGAGTAAGCATTATCTCACTCATAGCTTCTAAAATTAGAGATAACGAATCATAATAAGCACATAAATATAGATATAAAGTACAAAATTTTGGTACATCTTGCATACGATTGTAAAACACAAAAGTCTAGAATTTGACTCATAATACATATAATCCATAATCCATGATATACTCAGGAGAATTCGCCAAATCCACAATTACACATTCACATATAATCATTTACACATTTCCACACATATACCAAAGCAAACACATATATGTACCTTAATTCTGCGTTTATAAAGCTGGATACCACCAACTATATATAAGGTCCCAGAAAATCTAGGTTTAATCCACTCGGACACAGCCGTAGTACAATTCAATCATCGGTATTTAGCCTATTCAACACTTTTTGCAAGCTATGCTCTATTTGGATTATCTTATATTCTCCCTGTTCCTAATGCTATTAAGGTACACACACAAGTATAAACGATAAAATTAGCTTTTAGTGTGATACCATCTAAATAATCTATCAAGAAATAGATACTTAAACAACATTCAAGTTCTCACTTTCAACACTATAAGATATGAAATTCAACTATACACACTGTATCCTACTAATGCTAAATTTAATCACCATAAAATCAAAATATCATTGAAATAATCACTTTTAGAAAGATGAGTACACACATAGTAATACATATAGAATTTTGCCCATGGAGATTAGTTTAACTTTCATTTAGTTTTAATGGGCGATTATAATCCATTTTCATCTCACAATTTTCTTGATCTTGAGCATCATTTTAGATAAAGTTTAGTAGTTATGCTCGAATGTGTATATTAGGGCCCGAATTTATCTATCTGTGCACCTGAATTGTATATATGCACTCATGAGATTTTATTTTAATCTTTATATATATTTTAGAGCCTAAATTTAGTATATGTGTAATAAGTCTCTTGTCCAAGTATACTTTTCAATATATAGAACGCGAGTAAATTCCTCCCCATGGCCACTTCCTTCCAAGTTCTGCTTGGGATTCTTACTCTTCTCACGTTTGTACCCACGGAGTTAGGTGTTGCACATCAGGTAATTTTATTATAAATATTTTACTTTCCAATTGGTATTGCACTATTAAACATGCAATTGTTAGTATACACCACTAATTAAGAAACTTTCAACACCTAAATTGGATGAATTCATTATTTTTATGAATCAGAGATAAATCTTCATTATTAATACCATAATTTCACACTGATTCTTTACAAACTATTCAAATCTAACCATCTTAAAAACAAATTTCCTGTATCAAATCAATTTTTTCACAGTTTGGCAGTGTTCTAGTTTTGACTTCGCTACTCAACTTTTTACACACCCTTCGATTTCCTAGGATGCCTTTAATATAACCATAAACTTAACTACCCCCCAACTTACATGAAGTTCGAGGGCCTCAATAACATCTAACTATCAAATTTTCCATATATTTATGATGTCTTTATTGACTGAATTTCACAACCTACTCATATATCACATAATTCCTCTAATCTCATAAATATTGCTCATATCAATGCTTTATTACTTCTATATTACTTGAGTATTATTACAAACTGGATTTTAAGGGCCTATCGCAATATAAAAGGACAATTGTAATAATTTTTGGGAACTCTTATCCATAGGAAATATACGAAATCATTGAATCTATAATTGCATATTAGTAACAAATTATGATTATTTTGAACCGTTAAAAATATTATGGGCAAGCTCAAATTTTTTGTGCTGAAAATATGGCAACATTATATATATTCTGAACCGTCTAATTTCTTGGTAAAAAACAAAGCTCTAGAAATATTTTTATTTTTTACCACCTATTAGTTATCAGGGACTCAGACACACTAAAGATATTAAATTAAAACCTTTTAATGGGTATATCGATGATCGATGCCAATACATCATTGATATTATTAGTCAACTAGGTCTATTGGAAGGCGAAATGTACTAACCAAGTCAGAGTGCCACATTTTTTCACTTGAGTTTTCAGTTACTATTATGCAACAAACTCGATACCCTAGTCAATAATCAATTTATAAGTCATAGAATCATATTATAAAACAAGTTAAGTTAAATTTCAAAGATACTCAACAATGTGGAAAACATCTGTAAAGGGGTATTTTTTTTTTACAATTTAAACCTCTTCTTAATTTCACTGTTTTAAAGTTACACAATAGTTATAATTTGTAGTGATAAATAAATTTGTTCAAAATATCAGATTAGACGGTACAATATTTTTAGGTTCAAATTTTTATTCGTTTTATTCTTTGGTGATTTTCCATTTCAATTTTTCCTTTTAATCTCATACCTTCTTTTACTTTCTGTATCCAATTTTTTCTTCATATCTCAATTTATATCTATCAAACCTATTGATTAAGATCAATGTATATAAATTTTGTAGTTTATTTTAATAGTTGGATTACTTGAATATAAGTATTTCTTAATGCATGAAAAATGATGACTAATGTTATGATTTTATTATTCATAAGTTTTGCAAAAAAAAATTTAATTCTTAAATTTATCATTGGTTAGTCTGAACCTCACTCTTATATTAATGAATATATATATTTAAGCAATTCTTCCAATATAATTCAATTTTATTTTAAAAAGCCACACTTTTATCTATACTTTAAGTTAGTATTAGCTACAAAACATTAAGTGTAACTACATCGTAAGCAAATGCACACACCCACATCTTTACTCTAAACATTAAATGAATGTTGGTTATAGTCAAAAAAATTATTTTCAAGCATACAACAATTAATAAGCTAGAATTCTAGAATGTAACTACACACTAAGCAAAAATGTGCATTCACTTTCCCTCTGGTTAGATTTTGATTTTATGAATATAACTCAAAATAACAGAAAAAAGTACTTATAAACATGCTAGCTTAGTAGTGGCTAGAATTGTTGAGTGTAATTACACTCTAGTCTGATTATGAATATAGTTTTAATACTTTGTAACATTGTTAATTAAGGAGTCTATTCATAAAAGAACTTCTTAACAAAATTGTATTTAAACAGAGCTTCTGAGTTTGTACATAAAAGATAAATTATTCAAAAACGCAAAAGAATATATTTACGTTTACACACAAAATAAAAATCACTCATATGTGCACACACACAAAAGCCTTTTCATGTATGCACACATATATTAAAGCTATTACAGACACACGCTCACACACCTAAGAGCAATCACACACACACGTGCACACACATTAAAATGCCAAAAAATATACTCACATAAATGAGCACATACATACTTAAGTACTCAAACTTTTATGTCTACACATAAGAAATCTCAACCAAACACACACATTAAAGTGGTCATATACACTTACACATAATGAATAGATTAAGCACAAACGGCAGTGATAACATAATTCATGTAGAAATACTGTGTCAAAAACATATACACACATATAAATGTGCTGTAAAGAATGTGTAAAATGGTGTATAAAATGGGAAATTTTGAACAATTAGATTGACTCTATTTTAGTGCTTGTAATATTAGCCATCATAAATTACACACACATAAAAAGCACATAACCTACCAGTGTGTGTAAGGAATAAAATTTTCCAGTAAGTCATCCTATTCCTAACCTTTCTTGTTGTGTTTCAATTATAATTAAGTGTCCTTTGTAAATATAGTAGTAGCTTATATGCCCTTGTGTTTATAGAGATAATATGATATAGATATATATATATATATTTATATTTATATTTACAGTTCTAACACAATAATCTAAACATTTAAAAGTAGTTTTACTTAAAGATTTTCAATTATCCAAGCATAAACAAACACACATTTTATATGGCCAATTATAACCCAATTTTAGCTTTACACACAATACTGTATAATAAGCTTTAACAATAATTACACATACAACCACATATTTACATAAATTGATAGGTACACAAAATCTAGCTCAAATAGACATGAGTGTGAAGTGAAACATATGTACACAAATCATTACACACACCATATTCATTGAAACAACACTCTCGAACTATTAAATAATATATGTACATATATATATATATATATATATAATGTTAAAACTTACACCTACACATATATATTTATATATATATACTGAATTATATTTATAAACACACACATATTGAATTAATTATATAATTATATACATATTGAACACCCCTACACATGTGGAGTTATATATCCAAACATACATATATTGAGTTTTGTATAGATATATACACACACACAGTAAATGATTTCAATACACACCTTAAATCATTTGTATAAGTACTGTGAATTACACACACATTCGCTTTGTTTAATTAATATAACAATTCTCGAAATTACCTATTTGCACATTACATCTAAATACACACATGCTAAAGTTAAGGTATAGACATTAAAACAGTTTTATAATTTGCACACACATCAATCAACCGAGGAATACAATTAATGCCTAACGTTTCATTAACCAAAGCCAATATTTCTTTATATTGGAAAGTAAATTTTGACTACAATATACACATTTCTATATTTTCCACACTTTTACAACTTAACATAACATACACAGATATATAAACATATGCTTTTAGCTATTTGAACACACATATAAATCACACACACACACACACACACACACAGACACAGACACACACACACACACACACATACACACACACACACACACACACATACACACACACACACACACACATACACACACACATACACACACACACACATACACACACACACACATACACACACACACATACACACACACACACACTCACACACACATAGATACAACTATATATGTATAAATATATGTATACACACTTTTTAGGTCTTGAAATTCATATAACCGTTTTTTCTCATTTTAAAACATTTTTATGAAATTGTATAAATATGGTGTACTTTTTAATACGATCCTTATCATGGTAAGTGTGTGTGTGTATGTATCTCTGTACACATGTATATATACATGTGTGTATTTTATATGTGTATTTTATAAGGGTGTATTTATTCCTGTGTGCTATTCCTGTTAGAACATATCAGTACATATAAACATACATGTGTGTGGATATGTGCACGTATCAATATATACACATGTATAAATATATGTGTATATATATGTGTATTTTCAGGGTAATTGTTCGTTCATTTTTCAACCACATTGATGTTATTAATTTTGAACGTATCCCACTTTATGGACCGGTAATATGGCCACAAACACATCAAACTTGAATGATGATGATGTGTACACACACTTAATTATTTACATATACCTTTCATTAGCTATTTAATACACATATGTGTGTATGTATTAATATTTATAAGTATTAAATATATATATATATATATATATATATATATATATCTACTCAACAGGTGGTATTTGTTGGAAATCATAATAATCAATTTATGGATGCTTCGGTAAACACATTTATCACTATGTATGTGTGTGTGTGTATGGATAGAAGTACACATACATCTATGGAAATGAGATGTGTGTATATACACATTCATAAGATTATGAATGTGTATATATTTATAATGAAACAAATATACCCATTACCTCTACATACAACCTTAATAGCTACTCATAGCGACCATTCCCCGTAAATTACGATTCCTAATAGCGGAAAAGGTAAGCCAATTTATACATTATACTCTATACTCTATAATTATATTATATATGTGTATGCGTGTGTTGTGTGTGTGTGTATGAATAGTCATTCAAGAGTGGTATTATTGGGAAACTGGCTAGGATGGCTGGCTGTATTTCTGTGAGGAGGACGAATGATATGTCTTTTAATGGACGAGGCAAAATTACTTGGACAGAGTCTGATACAACTATTAATGTATATCTATACACACACATTCAGAATTATTTATAATATAAATGTTTTGAATTAAATATACACACATACATAAACACACACACACACACACACACACACACACACACACACACACACACACACACACACACACACACA
>JADHZB010000299.1:0-13021 GCA_015657535.1 Nephromyces sp. MM_2019 | reverse complement strand
GTTATATTTATGTGTGTGTGTTATATTTATGTGTGTGTGTTATATTTATGTGTGTGTGTTATATTTATGTGTGTGAGTTGATTTAATGTGTGTGTTAACTTTGTGTGTGTGTTGGATTTATGTGTGTGTAGTAATTTCCATATGAAATTTAATAAATATTTCAAGGTACAAAGGCAATCAGTGTGTGTGATTAGTGGTGTAAAGTGTGTGGTATGTGTACATCAAAATAAAGACATACTTAGGGCCTATGTGTGTATATTGTGTAGGTATGTTTGAGCATGTGTGTGTGAATGATTGTGTGAATGTTTGAATGTGTGTGATTGTGCTTATGTGTATGTGTGTTTATGTGTATAGGTATATGTTTGTGGGTGTGTAGGTATGTAGTTGTGTGTGAGTTTATAGGTCTGTGTAGGTGTATCTGTGTACAAGTGTGTGTGTAGTGATATTGGTTATGAGTTTACTTTTTGTTTGTTTTTTTTTAAGCTAAACTAAAATTATATAGTTTTATATGTATACATATATGTGTGTGTGTGTGTGTGAGAAATACTTAAAACAATATTTATGTATACACCTTTATATTTATTACTGTTAAATGAATTATGTAAATTATAATGGAATTGTTTTGTTTTTGTTTGTATACAACTTAAAATTTTAATAATTTTCCCTCACACACACAATTACACACAAACGTTCACACACACACACAATTACACACAAACGTTCACACACACACATAATTACACACAAACGTTCATGCACACACACAATTACACACACACACACAATTACACACACATTCACACACACACAATTACACACACACACACATTCACACACACACACATTCACACACACACACATTCACACACACACACATTCACACACACACACATTCACACACACACACATTCACACACACACACATTCACACACACACACATTCACACACACACAC
Organism: Nephromyces sp. MM_2019; assembly: GCA_015657535.1. Classification (NCBI taxonomy): domain Eukaryota; phylum Apicomplexa; class Aconoidasida; order Nephromycida; genus Nephromyces; species Nephromyces sp. MM_2019. Next base: position 12,066 of record JADHZB010000299.1, on the reverse strand, counting down.
AATTACACACAAACGTTCATGCACACAATTTATATAACTAAACTTGAGATTTAAACAAACATTAACTTATTTCTTTTTCATATATTTCTAAATATTTCCAATTATTTACTTACACACACACACACACACAAACACACACACATTTGATATATTTTATAACTTTGCACAAGTTTCTAAGTATATAGATACTTATACACCTATCATTATAAAAATATATATATATACATCTTTCTTAAGTACACAACACACACACACACACAATTTATAAGTGTATTTTTTTTTTTTCATTTTTATGAAAATTAAAATTTTTTACACACACATGTATATATATATACATTTTTGTATATATATACTTCTAAATTATCAAAAAATATAATTCAAGTTTATCAACTTATACACACACACACATTGTGGGATATTTAATAACAATTTTATTCATTACCAATTTTCCACACACACATACACACACATAAACTTTAAGTACTTATTTAGATCTTCATCAAAACTTTACACATTAACCTAATCTTACTATTTAAATTATATATTAAATTTTACATGAAATACATACACACACAGATCAAATTTGATCAAACAACACATTTTATATATACTTATACACACATAAAAAAATATATATATTATTTCATACACACTATTTACATAAGCACACACATATATTTATGTAGTTTCATAAACTATTTAACATAGTTATATATCTCATTATATATGAACTTATTTTTACACACACACATACAAACATTAAAATATTTTAAACATATTAATTAGTAAGCAAATTATTTACACACACAAACAAATTATTTGAAAGTTTTAATATGTATACAAAATTATTAGCATATGTAAGTATTTATTTTAGTTTGTTTTATTTTATTTTAATAAGCGTCTTATAAGATGTGTGTGTATGTGTGTGTGTATGTAAATGAATTTCTTTTGTGTATGTGTGTACATTTGTGTGTGTAAATTAATGTTTGTATGTGTCAATGTGTACTTAGTCTTATTTATGCGTCAATAATTGTGCCTCTATAACTCAAAACTATATATATATATTGTTTTATATTGTTTCTAATAAAATAAATAATAACTATATAATATTTATTTATACCCACACGTACTCGTACACAGTACACACATAATACACAAATGCACACATACATACAGACACACACACACACACACACACACACACACACACACACACACACACACACACACACACACACACGCTTCTATATATTCATTTTAGAATTTAATTGGACATAATAAAATTAAAATAAACAAAAAATTTACTCAATCAAACAAAATTCAAATTTGATGAATTTTCTACAAATTTAATGAAATTAATTTTCGGGGGAAAATTTGTTTAACCAATTTTTTTATATAATTTAATTTGTGTAAGTTTTACATATATATAAATATATATATATATATATATACATCTAATTTATTAATGATATTTGTGTGAGTGTGTGTTTGTAAGTGTATGTGTGGACAAATATTGTGTGCATATGGGTGGATATGTATTATGTATGTGTGTAGGTATATATTATGTGTATGTGTGTGTTTTTAAGTGGGTGAATGCACACTATGTGTGTATGAGAGTATATATACTTTACCTATCTAGATATAATATATAATTCGCATATCTGTGGGTAGTAAATAAAAATAGCACATACACACATATAAAACTTAAAATATGAAAATTTTTATCTATATCTAACTACACACAAACACACATAAAATATGTTTACACATAAACAGAATTTAATTGAAGTTAATATGAAAGAAAAAATGGGTCAAATCACACGCTCTTTTTGAACGGGGAAATCCTATAAGTTTCCCAATACACACACACACACACTCACTAGTGAAATTATACTATCACACTCATATATATATATAAACATACCCAAACAGCTATTACATATATTTTTTTATATATACACATCGTTATAAAACACATATATATATATATATTATCTACTTATCATTGTTTATTTACACACACACACACTTGGAAAACATCCAAATAACTTCATAAATGTTCAACTTAGCTTAATTTTAACAACTAACACTTTATTTATATTTTATATGCGTTACATGAAAATTCTGACACACACACACACATACATACACATACATGTGGATTATTAATCTTTAACTTTTACACACGTTTAAACACATATATGAACACATAAACATATATCTAGATGACAATTCCTTAGCCCACACACACATTCACATAGATATATACACACAGACATAATCCTACTCACACATAAAAAAACACATCTACAAATACACACAAACATATATATATATATATGTATATATTTATATTATTGTGTGTGTAATTCTTAGTATTAATACTAACCAATTTATTATGTTCATGTGTGTAAAAACAAACTTACTTTCATATAGTTCATATAATATTGATTTTGTGTGTATGTTTTATTTAGATTATATCTAAGTACGTGTTTAAAAGTACTGCTATTATGTGTGTGTAAAATTTGAGTGTATAAGATTAATTTGTGTGTAATCTAGGTTTAAACTCATATCTTATTTAATATATTTTTATACAAAGTTGTGTTTATATTATAAATCAATAGTATATTTGTATGTACTTGTCAAATTTACTTTAGTAAATTTACACACACATTTTACATAGTTCCAATGTATTGTATGTGTGAAGCTATACATTTATTTCAATAAATAAATCACATTAAATTCACATACATATATTTTCATATATTACACACATTAATATAACTCTCTTCATTATATAATCTATATCACATATACACTCAATGATGCATACAAATATTATTAAACACATATTAAAAATTATTAATAAATCTACACACCTACATATTTGAAAATTATAAACACTCTATAACACACACAATGTTAAGTTTATCAAACTATATCCACTATGAAGTTAAATACATATCAAAATCATAAACATTATACACACATGAAAACATTTCTGATACATAAACTATATTTTGCACACATCAATAAATTTAACAAACTAATAACATACACACAAAGTCCAACTTTCCAAACACAGACAACACAAACAAAATCAAATGCACAGAAATTTATGTAACACACACACACTAAACTAACATAAACATAATAATATGGTAAAACAACTTACACACTAACAATATAATACACATAAAGTAATATTATACATTCACAGTCCTAAGAATTGAATAACTCATACAACATAATATAATTTACACACAGCAATATAACAAACATACACTGATATAATATAAACACCGTAATATAACATCCATAAAGCTAAAATTAAGTACATAAAAATATATAACACACTATCCAATTTACACACATTAGTATATACTACAAAAATGTGCTATACACATCATCTTAAAATAATAATAATAAATCATAAATCATAATAATATTTTGAGATTGGCCACACAACAAGAATGGAAATTATAAAATATCAAAAATTTACATATAAATCTACTTATTTTCTAATATGTTCAAAATTCAAATTTTATTAGATTACACACTAACCAATGAAATCTAAACTCACTTATCAAAATAACACATATGGCTGTTTGCAAGATCACACACATAATTGTTTGGATAATCAAATAAATAATGTGTGGCCTATTGTTGATGCAAATAACACATCAGGTAATAGATAATTTTAATTTTGATCAACTTTATTTTTATATATAAACATAAAAAAAAATCTATATTATACTTGTTTTTAAAATCTATTTTGCAAATTTTTTTTGTGTGCATATTTATAGCCTAGGTATATGTGTATGAATTTGTGTTTAAAGTGTGTGGATGTGTATACTTATAGTGTGGGTATGTTTTTGTGTATTTATAATATTGATATGTTGGTTTATATCTTTATTATAGTCACGTTAATTTAAAAAGCAGGCGTATATGTATGTTGATAGTGTATATGATTATATGTGTATTCACTATTGAACGCTCAATTAAATAATGATGATTTAAGCCTTGAAACATTGATCTAAACTAATTTAGCATTACTAAGTGGTGTATTAGTGGAACCCTTCTAGATAAAACAATGCTAGATAGAATTGTGCTAGGTAGAATTATGCTAGGTAGAATTATGCTAGGTAGAATTATGCTAGGTAGAATTATGCTAGGTGAAATTGTACTAGGAAGATTTATTCTAGGTAAACCTAAAACAGTTTGACACAAAACTTTTGATTATATATTAGTTGACTATCCAATGGTTATATATAAAACTACACATCTATGTGTGTGCTTTGCGGTTATGCATATTTAGGGATGTTTATAAATGTATACAATTAAGCATATGTGTGTATATGTTTGTACGTATTTCTTTAAATATTAGTACGAATGTGTTTTATATTTATCTGTTTGACTGTGTGTGCATATAAAAATGTGTGAATGTGCATATGTTTATTAGCTTTTGTTTAAATGTGTGTGTATGTGTATTATGCTTGTGAGTTGATGTTTAATATGTAATTAAGTATATATATATATATATATATGTGTGTATGTGAGTTATGCTTGTGAGTTGATGTTTAATATGTAATTAAGTATATATATATATATATATATATGTGTATGTGAGTTATGCTTGTGAGTTGATGTTTAATATGTAATTAAGTACATATATATATACATATATATATATATATATGCTTAATTGTAAATAACTTAAAATTTGAAATTAAATATTAATCCTTTTATTATTAATAAATTAGGTAATGAAAATTGTTTCAGTTTTGCTCAACAACACACAAACACACATTATGAATATAACAACATTGAAGATAGTTTGTCACACACATACCCTGGCAATACACACACCCTTTGTTTCCCAACTCACACTGATGTGTGTAAAGAAGTGTTTGATGAAACAAATGAGCAGGTAATTGTGTGTGTAATATAATCACTTGAAATTTAAAGATGTAAAATTTTACATATATATATATATATATATATAATTCTACAGACAACATTACAAATAACAAAACAGAAACCATGCGTGAATCGCTCTCGTAAGTTTTGGTGCGTGTATATAGTTTATGAACTATATAGCTCATATGTATGATGTGTGTGTGTGAAAAGGTTGTGTATAAGTTTGTGTAATCTTTGATTTTGATGTACGATGTGTATGTATGATGTGTATGAGTGATTTATAACACTCACGAACTTGATTATGTGTGTGTGTTAAATTTTAGCAATTTTTCAATGAGTGTTTGCATAGGATCAAGTGTGTATAAATTTTCACTCAATATATATATTTATGTGTGTGTGTAGTAATGTTTCTAAGGAAACAAACAGCCGCAGAAAATTCAATTGGGCCTATTCAATGGGACCCATACAACACACATAATATAAGGCAGAGAGTTACTTTAGGATTGACCGCTCTGTGTGTACCCAGCCATACGTAAGTTTACACACACACACAAACTTTACTATTTTGAATTATCTTTACAATACAACCAATCAATAATCACTATAATTTAAATCCACTTGACTATGTGTGCTGTGTGTATTTTGTGCGTTGTGTGTGTTGTGTGCGTTGTGTGCGTTGTGTGCGTTGTGTGCGTTGTGTGTGTTGTGTGTGTTGCGTGTGCTGCGTGTGTTGTGTGTGTTGTGTGTGTTGTGTGTGTTGTGTGTGTTGTGTGTGTTGTGTGTGTACATAATTACATGTATGCATATCATTTTAGGTGTGCATATCATTTTATGTTTGTATAATATCATGTGGGTGTATATAATGATATGTGTGCATCATCATATGTGTGTAAACTTATATAGTATGTTCAAGGAATCATCTATGTGTAACTGTTAATGTGTGTGTATATATATATTTGTTAAAATATAATGTGTGTGTGTGTAGATCTACCGAGATAATTAAAGACTATATACAATTATATGGCTCAATATTTAGGGGCAAATCTATTCAAATAAATTATATGGATGGAAATAGTGGTTGTGTGTATTGGTCGAGGGCCCCCCGTAAATTACACATTGCATGTGACACACTGGATACTAAGATGGTGTGTGTGTATAGTGTGTGTGTGTGCGTGTATAGTATGTGTGTGTGCGTGTATAGTGTGTGTGTATGTTTATAGGGTGGGTGTATGTGTATAGGGGGCGTTTGTGTGTCACCACAATCATCTACACACACACACACAATCAATTACACACACACACACACACACAATCATTTTCCACACACACAATCATACACACACACACACACACACACAATCATTTTACACACACACACACAATCATTTAAATAAACACACACACACACACACACAATCACTTACACACACACACACACAATCACTTACACACACACACACACAATCACTTACACACACACACACACAATCATTTACACACACACACACACAATCATTTATACTCAAACACACTCAATCATTTATACTCAAACACACACAATCATTTAAATAAACACACACACACACACACACAATCACTTACACACACATACACACAATCACACACACACACACATAAGCAAAAACTACACACACATTTAACAGACTTTATTATCGTTAAGGCTCATCCCTATGATCACAGGCTCCTCTTATAATGAAGTAAATCTAATTATTATTAGGCCTTATTGTACTTGGTTATTACACACACACACACACCAATTTATACCTTTAATGTGGCCCTTCTACTCACACACTGATCAACACAAAGAGTGGCAGAAATCTCAAATGTTATTACTCGATAAAAATGTGTATATACTACAGGCAGCCAGCCTACTTAGTTTACATTATTTTAATATTCATTGTAAGTATGTGTGTGTGTGTATATGTGTTTGGGTGTGTGTGTATATGTGCTTGGGTGTGTGTGTATATGTGCTTGGGTGTGTGTGTATATGTGTTTGGGTGTGTGTGTATGTATATGTGTTTGGGTGTGTGTGTGTGAGTTTGGGTGTGAATTTGTGCGTGAGTTTGGGTGTAAGTTTGGGTGTAAGTTTGGGTGTAAGTTTGGGTGTGTATGTATATGTGTATGTGTGTGGTGTGTGCGTGTGTGTATGTGGTGTGTGTGTGTGTGTATGTGGTGGGTGTGTGTGTGGTGGGTGTGTGTGTGGTGGGTGTGTGTGTGTGAGTTTGGGTGTGTGTGTGTGTGAGTTTGGGTGTGTGTGTATATGTGTTTGGGTGTGTGTGTACATGTGTTTGGGTGTGTGTGTATATGTGTTTGGGTGTGTGTGTGTGTGTTATGTATGTGTGTATGTGTTATGGATGTGTGTGTGTCTATTGCATATGTGTGTGTTGTGTGTGCGTATGTATATATAAAATTAAATGTGTATATATTGTGTATGTGTGTATATATATATTGTATGTGTATACAATATACAATATGTGTGTATATATAAAATTAAATGTGTATATATTGTATACATATGTATACAATATACAATATGTGTGTGTGTGTAATAGATCTACCAGTTGATCAACCCCTTACATTATTAAGCCTTATTAGAAAGTGGTATGAGTTGGCTTATCTCAAAAAAAATTTCTCTGAAAAAATTATTTCAAATTTACAAAACTCACTCAAGAAATTTATTTCCCCCCCACTCATTACACACACATTATCTATACATTATGATAATAAGGAGTGTGTGTGTGTAAGTTCGAATAACTCTTTATGGTCTCAAACAACTGATATTATAGGCTATCAAACACACCTCTTAAATCCTCAGGAATGGGCCTATACAAATACATGTGTGGATCTCACAGATACACCAAATCACACACACACACACACACAAACATTAGACTGTACAGATACACATTATGAAACACCTCATAACACACACACATCCTTACAAAACCAAAACAGACACATGTTTTATATACCACACACACATAACCTCCTTAACAATAACAACATCACCCTATTTTCAGAGTGTTTACTTGCACACAGACTATACCCTGACAATCAACCTTCTACAAATGCACACTCTATCACATCTACACACACACACTCATCTATAAGCTATACTCAACACACACCTCATGAATATCACTCTGTACACCCATCTAACCATATACAAATAGAGTCTGATACACACACACACAAAGCTCACTTAATCGACTCCACCGAAAACATAGGTACACACTTGGATACACACTTGGTTACACACTTGGACACACCCAAAACTACACACACAAATACACCCTCAACTATACACACAAATACACACACAAAGGATAAATTAACACACATTAGTCAGTATATACAACTCGACCATCGAAATGAAAATGTGCAGGAACATTTTACACACGCAGCAAAAAGGACACGCCTAACTACGCCTGTTAGTACAGATAGTGACACACACTTTACACACACACACCCTATACATACACACAAACACATATTAAATCATTCTTTATATTGTAAGAAAACATCAAATGGTACACACACACAGTCAGATATATATAATTGGCCTGAACCATACACACACACTGAGATTGCTCGTTTAATTGATTTAACTTTATTTAGTAAATTCGATGTTTCATCTGCCCTTAAAAAGGTTGGATATCAAAGTAAGTGAATATGTGTAAACTCTACACACATTACATAATACACACACACTGTCATAACACACACACACTGTCATACTACACACACACTGTAATTTTTACAATTTTTATACACTACACACACACTGTAATAATTTTTACAATTTTTATACACTACACACACACTGTAATAATTTTTACAATTTTTATACACTACACACACACTGTAATTTTTACAATTTTTGCATACTACACACACACTGTAATTTTTACAATTTTTATACACTACACACACACTGTAATAATTTTTACAATTTTTATACACAGCCTCCATGGCACACACATATTACACGCATTACACACAATAAAATCATGCATACACGTTATCACACACACATATCATGACACAATCATACACACATATCACACACACAACTCTCATATACTACGCATAATATCTCAGACAACAGTATACTAAACCTATCACCCTACACACACATATATATATATATTTTCATGCTCTCTCTCTTTCCCTTTATATATATATATATATATATATGTGTGTGTGTGTGTATATATATATCACAGCTATAGCTTACCCTATAAATTATCCAACACTCAAACACAAGCCTCTACACACATCCACCTTCTACCCTGAATTACAAATATATTACCCACTCAGACAACGTAAACGTCGACGGGGTAGCCTATATACAAAATCACTCAATAATACACAAACATTCTCTAAAAAATATACTACACACACATTAGATAACCCTTTGAAATTACACACACACACATTAGATAACCCTTTGAAATTACACACACACACATTAGATAACCCTTTGAAATTACACACACACACATTAGATAACCCTTTGAAATTACACACACCTTATCTAACCAATTATACACATCAAACATCCAAGTTAAGTTCTTCAGATATAATTGAAGGATCCGATTTACACACACACACACATCCATTTATACAAGTTTCTTCTAATCATCACAAACATCCAACTCAATTACATACATCTACACACACACTCCGAATTTCACACAAACCTTCTAAATCTTCACATCCAACCTTTCACACACATCACTCCCAATACACATTACCTTATAATCTATCTATATCTAACAATCAGTTTACACATACACATGTATCTCCCCCCCCTTTATTTACATCCACACCAACACCTATAATTACACCCACACAAACACCTAAACTTATACACACACACACACCTATAATGACACCCCCACACCGCCCTCCACACACACACACACACTCCCCCACAAATACATCACCCCCTCCACACACACACTCCCCCACAAATACATCACTCCCCCCCCCTACACATATAATGACACACACACACTCCTCCACAAATACATCACTCCCCCCACACACACACTCCTCCACAAATACATCACTCCCCCCCCCTACACATATAATGACACACACACACTCCCCCACAAATACATTATTCCCCACACACACACACACAAAACAAAAACAAAGGAGAATGCCACGATTTGAACGTACACAGGGGGGAATACGATTTGAACAAAGTCGACAACGTTGGGTGGCTGATTTGACCATCAACGGCCAACGTTTTCAAAAATGTTTTCACATAAAACATTTTAATATAATTGGTGGTTTATATGAGGCTAGAAAATGGAGATATGAAACATTGTGTGTGCATGGTGAAGAAATAGATATAGAGAAAGAAAGTAATTTAATTAAAGATATTCGTGGAAAAATATTAGGTTTACACACACGGTTTAAACCGTATGAAATATTAGCATCCTTATTAACCCCTGTAGAAGGTTTTGCACACATTTATCATCAACTTGATATACCTTCTCTAATTCAATTTTAGTGTGTGTGTGTGTGTGTGTGTGAGGGTTGTGTGTGTGTGTGTGTGTGTGAGGGGTGTGTGTGTGTGAGGGTTGTGTGTGTGTGTGTGTGTGTGAGGGTTGTGTGTGTGTGTGTGTGAGGGTTGTGTGTGTGTGTGTGTGAGGGTTGTGTGTGTGTGTGTGGGTAAGAAATCTGAGATTTATCATATTTATTAGGGTCTTATTAGATGTTTATGATTGTTTGAATGTGTTATATATATAATTTAACGGACTCGTCACAACTATATAAAGAAATCTGTGTATAGAAAAACTACAATAAAAAAAAAAAAAATAGTGTATTATAAATTAAGTGTGTATGTGTATGTGTATGTGTATGTGTGTGTGTGTGTGTGTGTGTGTGTGTGTATAATTATTCAAGGTCCATATTGAAATTTCCTCCATTTTTTCTTTTCCATCGTGTGTATTGTTTAAATCTGAATTTATATATATTTTTTTTTTAATTATTATATTGCATAGTCAATGAGTGTGTATACACACACAGACTACTTATTTATATATATATATATATACATATATATATAGTTAGAGAGAGGATAAATACATATATATATATATAGTTAGAGAGAGGATAAATACATATATATATATATAGTTAGAGAGAGGATAAATACACACATATATATAAATAGTTAGAGAGAGGATAAATACATACACACACATAAATGTAGAGAGTTAAATAAACAAAGATATAATTAGATGCACATTGAGATATATAAACGTATAATTTTGCAAACAAGAGGAATCCAATTACACACTCAAAATTATCTATATACGAAATAATATATATAAATATATATATATGTTTGTGAGTATTTGAATATATATATATATATATGTGTGTAGGTGTATGTATTTGAATATATGTGTAAATTGTGTGTGAACTAACTTGGCATTGTTTTGAAAGGCTTGGCGTTCAAGCTCAGTTTGATATTGGCTATAATTCTCAGCTATCCATAGCTGGTACACACACATATATATATCAAATTAAAGTGATATTAATTATGCTTACACACACATATATATATCAAATTAAAGTGATGTTAAGCTTACACACACATATATATATCAAATTAAAGTGATGTTAAGCTTACACACATATATATATATCAAATTAAAGTGATATTAATTATGCTTACACACACATATATATATCAAATTAAAGTGATGTTAAGCTTACACACACATATATATATCAAATTAAAGTGATATTAATTATGCTTACACACATATATATATATCAAATTAAAGTGATATTAATTATGCTTACACACACATATATATATCAAATTAAAGTGCTATTAAGCTTACACACACATATATATATCAAATTAAAGTGATATTAAGCTTACACACACATATATATATCAAATTAAAGTGATATTAATTAAGCTTACACACACATATATATATCAAATTAAAGTGATATTAATTAAGCTTACACACACATATATATATCAAATTAAAGTGATATTATGCTTACACACATATATATATATATCAAATTAAAGTGATATTAATTATGCTTACACACATATATATATATATCAAATTAAAGTGATATTAA
>JADHZB010000298.1:0-12883 GCA_015657535.1 Nephromyces sp. MM_2019 | reverse complement strand
CAAAAACAAATCAAACGACACACCCTACATACCCATTTAACCCTCTATATATATATATATACACACACAAATTTAATAAGGTGCATATCTTGAACCCATGTAACCACCATACTGTGCGGATTGTCCACTTATTGGGTAAAAGTTATTATTTGTGTTGTTATTTCTCATCACATCACCCCCATTTCCACTGTTATTATTTGTATTGTTAGGGCCTGTAGGCATAGAATTCATCATATGATCTACATAAGATTCTTCTCCTTTTTTAATAGACACTTTTAATCGTTTTGTAGGTGTTAAATATCCATTCATATTATGTACTGCATTGGCTGCAGAGTGTGCACTATCATAGGATACAAATGCATATCCTTTATTCCTCCCTGTGTGTCGATCTGTGGCTATACGGGCCGATATAATTGTCCCATATGTCGCAAATGCACTCACTAAATCATTATGTGTCCATTCATTGGGTATATAAAATATAAATATATTGGCTCCCTTAGGTCCTATACATATATATATATATATATGTATTTATGTATATATATATATATATGTATTTATGTATATATATAGATGTAGATGTATTTATATATATATATAGATGTAGATGTATTTATATATATATATAGATGTAGATGTATTTATATATATATAGATGTAGATGTATTTATATATATATATAGATGTAGATGTATTTATATATATATATATATATAGATGTATTTATATATATAATTTGATATAAAAAAAATGAGGGATGTGTATGTGTTGTATAGGTTATATAGATAGATCTATATAATATTATACATATAATATAAATGATACATACACACTCTATACAACTCTTTTACACTCATTTTTCACTATGGTACACTCTATACACTATTTAACACTCTATACACTATTTAACACTCTATACACTATTTAACACTCTATACACTATTTAACACTCTATACACTATTTAACACTCTATACACTATTTAACACTCTATACACTATTTAACACTCTATACACTATTTAACACTCTATACACTATTTAACACTCTATACACTATTTAACACTCTATACACTATTTAACACTCTATACACTATTTAACACTCTATACACTATTTAACACTCTATACACTACACTATGTAACAGTATATACAATAAACAATAGTATATACAATAAACAATAGTGTATACAATACACAACAGTATATACACTAAATTATGTAACAATATATACAATATATTATATATAAAACAGTAAATACACTATGTTACAAACTATACACACACACACTATACACAAACACATTACACACAAAAAAACGTCACACACACCCCCTCTACACATACATACCAAAAGCACCAGGGGGAGGCATAGAGGAGGAATTATTCATAGTATCAAAATCAGGAGGTCGTTCCCATTGAACAACCTGTGTTTGTTCATTGTGATAATAAGGTCTGCCTTCATTAGAAATATATTCTTTCCAATTTCCACTAGAGCGTGTGTTAGGAGGAGGTAAGGGTGTGGTATTGGGATTCATAATTGGTAAGGTTGTAGGTAGCATAGTATAGGTAGGTGCAGGTGTAGTAAATTGATTTAGATTAGGGGTTTGTGTGCGTGTTTTTGACTCTGCAAAACGTACTTCAATGGGTCGAGAACACCCTTCTAATGTTTGTTTACCATCTAATGATTTCATAGCATATAAAGCTTGTTCTTTATATGCAAATTTAACAAATGAACATCCTTTACCTACACCTGTAGCCTTATCTGTCATAATAAATACTTCATCTACATTACCATAAGGTGCAAATAAATTTCTAATCATTTCTTCATTAACTGTTTTAGGTAAACTCCCTACAAATACCTTAGCTTGATGCACACCTGGCTCAGTAGCTGTTGTATCTGATAAACTTAATTTAGATGTTTCATTATTTGCATATTTTACTTGAACTGGGCCCATAGCTGGATCTAATGTTTTTTGTCCATTTAATGCTTGTATTGCACTATCTGCATGTGCTATTGATGCTGTATATATATATATATATATAGGGTTTGTAATGAATTGGTTTGACTGTATGTACTCTAGTTTTATATATTGATATACCTTTATTATACTATACCATCAATTATTATACTGCACTCTATACTATATACTATGATATACACAACACACTATACACTCCAACAAAAATACAATACAATACATACACATATACATACTATATATATATACATACATACTATATACATACTATATACATACTATATATATATACATACTATATACATACTATATACATACTATATATATATACATACTATATACATATACATACTATATACATATACATACTATATACATACTATATACATATACATACTATATACATATACATACTATATACATATACATACATATATACACATACACAACACAACACACAACACAATACACACAACACACCACAATACACACAACACAACACACCACAATACACACAACACACCACAATACACACAACACAACACAACACAATACACACAACACAACACAACACAATACACACAACACAATACACACAACACAACACATACACACAACACATACACACATACACACAACATACCCATACGTACAAAAGCAGATGATTTGTGTACATTGGATTCTTTATCACGAATTATAACAACTTCTTTGACAATTCCAAATTCTTCAAATAATTTTTTGATGTCGTCTTCGTTCATTGTTTTGGGTACTCTCCCACAAAACAATTTTATTTCAACCATAGGGGCTGGATTACAACTCACATAACCTTCATTGGTTGCACCTATATATATATATATGTGTGTGTATTGTGTGTGTGTGTAGTGTGAGTGTGTGTGTGTAGTGTGAGTGTGTGTGTGTAGTGTGAGTGTGTGTATGTAGTGTGAGTGTATAGTGTGAGTGTGTATGTGTGTGTGTGTGTATTGTGTTGTGTGTGTATTGTGTTGTGTGTGTATACTGTGTGTGTGTGTATTGTGTTGTGTGTGTATACTGTGTGTGTGTGTATAGTGAGTGTGTAGGTGGGGGGAAAGGGGGGGGGTATATATAGGTTATGATGTATGGGTATATATATATATCCAAAATATAGATACATTGTGTGTGATGAAACCATACACACAGTGTATACAGAGAATGTTTTCAATACATATACATGACTATATATATTAATATCAGCACACACACTATATAGTTGCACAATATATACACACTATATAGATACACAATGTATACACATTATATAGATACACAATATATACACACAATATACACACACTATATATATATACATACACACATACCCATATCTTCATGATTTATGTTTTCAATACCATTGTTATGTTCATCATTGTAATTGTTTTGAGATGGTGGTTGTTCAGTTTGTGTGTATTCTTGATTAAATTCATCAGTTGTGTGTGTGTTAGTGTTCATGAAATTCATTGTAGCCGTGTTATCTTGTGAGGGGGTTGTGTCTGCAGGGTTAGCTGTTTCTGTGTAGTTCATAGAAACCATTTCATCGGGGATGTTTGAGGCCTCCATTGTTTTAACTGTTTAATAGGTGTGTGTGTGTGTGTGTGTGTAAGATGAATAAATAAAAAAAAAGGGGGGGAGGTGGGCGATCTGTTGAATGTATGAAGTAGTGGTTTAACGTTTTGGTGTTTGTTTTTTAGAAACAAATGTATATTTGAAGTTTCAATGTTTATTGAAATCAAATTAATGTGTGTATTGAAAATGTAAGGTAAAAATGAATGACTTGAGATAAAAATGTGTGTATGTATAGGGATAGAAGGAGAGAGAGGGAGAGATAGAGAAAGAGAGAGAGTAATAGATAGAGTGGATAAATTGAAGATTAAACGTATAAGGATTGACTGGGTATAGGATGTACTGTATAGTACTTAGATGTATCTATGTGTGTGTGTGTGTAATTTAACAAATTTTGGAGGGGAAGAAGATGCGTAAATATTAATTCAAAACCAGTGTATGTAAAAGAGCATAAAATTAAGTTATGTCCAAATAGATGGTTTTCTTTGTTTTGGATATTTTTGAATAAGAAGAAATGAATAAATAAGATAATTAAGTTATTGGAGCATAAGAGGTCATGTTCATCCTTCTTAAAATGGTTAATTTTAAAGGTAAATAACTCTTCTGCTTTTAGTATTTAATTTATTTTGTAATTTTATATTTTAATTCGTTTAGAAATTTTAAAATTTAAATAAAACGAAAAAAAATTAAAAAAAAGAATGAGGGGGAGTTAAGGGGGGGGGTTGGTTAATGGATTGGATTGAAATAGGGTGGGGGATAGAGGGGGAATAGGGGAGGGGAGTGTGTGTGTGTGTGTGTGGGGAGGGAGTGTGTGTATGAGAGGGAGAAAGAGTAACAAATATGTAAGTGGTAAGAAAAGTTAGGATATGCTAGTGTGTGTGTGTAGGATTACTAAGTGTATGTGTATCAATCAATGTATATATAGGATAGTATGTGTGTGTAATGATTAAATCTATATGTTTTATGTAGTAGCAGCAAATGTTTGTAGTGATTAGATATGTGTATAATAGTTAGATATGTGTATAATAGTTAGATTTGTGTATAGTGATTAGATATGTGTATAATAGTTAGATATGTGTATAGTGATTAGATGTGTGTATAGTGATTAGATATGTGTATAGTGATTAGATGTGTGTATAGTGATTAGATATGTGTATAGTGATTAGATTGTGTATAGTGATTAGATATGTGTATAGTGATTAGATATATATATATTGATTAGATGTGTGTATAGTGATTAGATGTGTGTATAGTGATTAGATGTGTGTATAGTGATTAGATGTGTGTATAGTGATTAGATGTGTGTAGTAGTTAAGAGGTAGGTGATAATAAATATGTGTGTGTGTCTGAGTGAATGTGTAAATTTTGTGCTAGACAGTAATAAATGTGTAGCAGCTTTTAAATGTGTAAAGCGTAAGTGTGTGTAAGTAAATGTGTGTAAACGGAGAGTGTAAAGACACTTGTAAAATAGTGTGTGTAGGAAATTGAAGATCCTGAAACTTTAATGTGTGTAACAATAAATTTATATTATTTAGATTTTTCAAGTTAAAGGGTGAAGGGATTGTAGACACGAGAATGTGTAGATATATAGTGGTATAAATACGTGTGAGTATAAAATTAGAGTAGAAGTGTATGCTTAATATGTGTGTAAAAATTAGAGGAGATGTGTCTGTGTAAGTTGTGTCTAAATTTATGTATGTATGATGTATGTGGGGGTGTAGTGGGTGTATTTAACACTTATGCATGTGTGTGTGTGTGTGTAGATTATTTGCTTGTAATCTATGTGTATAATTGAGTAGCTTATGTAAAGCGTCTGTGTAAATAGAGCTGTGTAAAAAAATTTATGTATAATATAATAAATAGCGTCAAGACTATGTGATATGTGTATTTTGAAGTGATGTGTGTGTAGGAGAGATGTGTGTGGATGTATATATTGTAAGTTGTGTGTGTGGAAAAATTTTATGCATGTGTGCGTGTAATGAGATGTGTGCAGTATTGATTTTTTGATTATTATATTTAAATAAATGTGTGTAAATTATTTACGTGCTCGAAGATGTGTGTAATAGGATGTGTGTGCAAATATATAAGGTTAAGCTGTGTACTTTAATTTCACTCAATTGTGTGTTTGTACATTTAAAATTAAACGCGTTTGTGCAATATCATTTGTGTATATATTTGTGGGCACACATGATATGTGTGTGTGCGCTTATGTATTGAATAGTGCATCTAATTATTTAATTTTTACACTAGCTAATATACATATTTATGTGTGCAGGGTTTAATTTATAATAATGTATCTTAACACAAGTGTGTATATACCTGATCCTGTTTGTATGTTGTGTGTGTACTGTGAGTGTATGTATATTATGTGTTGTATATTTACATGTGTGTGTGTGTGTGTGTGTGAGTGTATTTATGTGTGTGTGTGTGTGAGTGTATTTATGTGTGTGTGTGTGTGAGTGTATTTATGTGTGTGTGTGTGTGTGTGTGTGTGTGTTTCGTTTATGTGTGTTAGTATACGTAAATAAACCTGTGTGTGAGTATAACTCAATTCTAGCGAGTGAAAAGCTCAACTTTATATATAAAGTTAAATAATTTTCTTGATTTGTATGTAAATTTAGTTAATTCTCTTGGTCACACATTTATTTAGTACTCTTACACACTTAATATCAATTAATTTAGATATAACTTTATATAAAAAAAGTTACACACATTCAACTTACTTTGTTAAACTTATATTTTACAATTATTCTATCTTTAATAATAATTTTTACACACAAACAAGCCTTCTGAATTTTAAATTTTTTATATTTACTAATAATTGTTACACAATTTAAATAATACGCACAAATAATCACTTATATACATTTTAATTAATACACAAACATTCAAATAACATTTTAAACATTCAAATAATTTTTTAAATATAAATATTTTTAGAAGTTAAGTTCATATATATATATATATATATATTATAAGCAATTTATACACAAATTTATATACACACACATAGCTATAATAATTTTCTCATCTATAGTAAAATCATTGATTTTTTTTTATTTTATAGAGATTTTTAAAGTTGATGTTGAGTGTATGTGTAAATTTTAATTTTTTCACCCAAAAAAAAATTCGAAATTAAATGGGTACATACACACACACACATATATATATATATTTATATTTAAATGACAAAAAAATATATATATTAAAAAAAAATGTAGCTTAGAATGTGTTTACTAATAATATATATATATATATATATTGTGTGTGTGTATGTGATATCTATATTTTAAGGTGTTGTGTTGTATAATTATTGTATGTGTAAATCAAGAGTATCTGTGTTTTGTATATCAAGTGTGTATATAATTTATACTTGTTAATGTGTGTGTGTTGTATTTTTATAGTGTGTTATATTGAATATATATATATATAAGCGTGTGTGTGTTTGTATAGTTAAGGTATTTGTGTGTGTGTGTATAGTTAAGGTATTTGTGTGTGTGTGTGTAAAATATAACTTAAGTGATTATTATAATAAAATTAGATTCGATTGGTTTTTAAAACCTTATGCTGAAAATTTTTACAAGAATTATATTCAATAATGCACAATTAGTCATATATTTAAATTTAATGTGTGTGTGAAATATAATATGTGTCTGTTCATTAGGTGTAAATTTTTTTTGTGTGTTTTAATATATAGTACGTTTGTAAATATAATGTATATATAAATTCAATGTCTGTGTGTAAATGAAATTTATGTATAAATCTATTGTGTGTGTGTAAATATAATGTATATGTGTAGATATTGTGTGTGTAAATATAATGTATATGTGTTGATATTGTGTGCATGTGAAATTAATATATGTAATCGAGTATTCAGTTTGAAATTTTTATGAGTACTCAAATATAAATTATGTGTGATTATGTCATGTGTGTGTTTTTATGTTGCATTTCTAAATATAAAATGTTTCTAGATGTGTGTGTATTTAGATATATGTGATTCTAGATAAATTGTGAGGTTATAATTAATGTGTATGTAATAGGTATATTGTGTTTAGATAAGATTATATCTAGATTTAATGTATTTCTATGTATAGTGTGTGTTTAAATATAATGTGTGTTTAGAGATATAATGTGTGTTTAGATATAAAGTGTGTTTAGATAATGTGTGTGCAGATAATATGTGTATGTAGATATGTGTGTGTAGATATGTGTGTGTAGATAAAATGTGTGTGTAGGTAGTAGGGTGTCCAATAATAACAAAATAATTTTTTTTTTCAAATTTTTAAATTTATTTGAAATATCCATATATAACTGAAATTGGTCTTTAAAGGAATAATTACGTAAAAAGTATGACATTTCTTGTAATAAATTTTTAGAAAAAATATATGTGTGTGTGTTGTGTGTGTATTTGTATGGGTATGTATGTGTATGTGTGTTTATATATATATATATATGTGTGTGTGAGAGAGAGAGAAAGAAAAAGAGTATAAGTGCAAGTAATTCTGTATGTATGCTTTCCCCTATATTTGTAATATATTGATAGTTGTATAATTATTTATTTGTAAATTTGTATGTAAATCTATATGTAAATATAAATCTATATATATATATATATGTTTATGATTATATGTGAATTTTTAAATAGGTGTTATTCATAATATATATAAATACATTTATATATTCAAAATGATGTTTTAAGATAGTATGTGCTAAATATTATTGTTATACACAAATATATGAATATAATTATATATACACATATATTTATTCAAAGCATAATCACTTTTTGTGCACTTTTGTGTATGTGAATGATTAGGTATGTGTAATTTTAAGTTATAATAATAATATTATGCATAGATTTGAAGATCACTCGTTGTAATTAGTATATATGTGTGTGCATATTTAGTATAAAATTTAATTATATTCGAGTTATGAGCGTGTGTATATTTTCTAATAGGGATTATATATAGTTCAGTAAACAGTGTATGTAGTGTGTGTGAGATTTTATAAGCTGTGCAAAAATGGAAAATAAATAGTTTATACTATCAAATTTGGTGATTAGAATAAAGGACACATCAAAATTATAAAAAATACACACACATGTATATATATATGTTTGTGCCTTCAAAAGTTATATATATATATATGTGTGTAAGTGTGCATGAGTGTGTGTGTGTGTGTGTGTTGAGATGTCCTTATTAATTGAGAGAGTGTTGACGTAAAAATAAAAATGTAAAAAAATAAAAAATCGGTGTTTTTAAAATATATATATCGGGGTGTGCAATTATGTATATATATATATATATAATTATTTGTGTGTAAGTTTGTAGTTTCTAAATAAGTTGAGTTTATGCTATATATTTTTATAAATGGCCTTTAAGTTTGCGATGTTAGATTGGCACTCCTTTAATCTAATTTTGTATGTGTGTTTGAGCGTGTTGTGTGGATGTATAAGTGGGTTTGTGTGGTGTGTGTTTGTACAATATATTAACACACTGATTGTGCATAAGATAATCATACTATATATAATTGATTTCAATATAATTATATATGTGTACCAATCATCCAGAAAATATAAAGAATTAATAATGTATAGTAAATAATGTGTAAATGTCAAATAAAACAATAAATAGTATCCAATGAAAATCTAAAATATAACCATGTATATATACATATATATATATATATATTTATATATTTATATATTCTAAACGCAATATATATATATAATATCGTATTGTTTGAGAAGTGTATTAGTGAGTATCTTATTTCATGCTATCGTTAGTTTTAAGATATATTTGTGTGTGTAATTTTTTAATACTTATAGACTGAATTTTAGGGTGTGTAATGCGATTGATAAATATGATTAGGGATACAAGTATATATATATACTTGTATCTCAATATCATATCTGAATCTCTTAAGCACAATAAATAATCATGTATATTTCAAACACAACTTATTATAAATGTGTATTTGAAACACAACACATAAGATGTCTATCAATATCAAATCTTAATCATATACAACAATTATTATATGTGTGTGTGTGTGCTGATTTCATTGAGTTTATCATTTTGAACATGAAAAACACCATTAGCGATATTTCCCTTATTAGTATGATATATATCATTAAAAAGTACACCATTTCCTCCCATACCCTTATTCTTGAATTCATCAACATTATAATTGTCATAATATCCATTGAATGTGTGTGTATCATCATCCTCTAACTTAGACATATCTTCATTAATATCATTGGGCTCATGTTCATCAGTCATAGGTGTGTCATATCCTTGTGTGTGTATGTCATCATCATGTGTGTGTGTACCCTCATAATTAACTGAACCATCATTTTTCAATTTATTTCTCATTCTTATCAACTCAATTTTCTTCCGCTCTTCTTCTAAGAATTCTTTCCTCTTTGCAGGGTCAATTGTTTTCTTCCAATGTTCAATTTTATCTACTGCAAAATAGTGTGCTTTTGACCAACCATGTTTCTTTACTAAGAAACGACGTGTGTCATTACTCAGTTTAGCTACCCATGCAAAATTATCTACTTCAAATGATACACCATGTATATAGGGATATTCCATAGCCTTTGAAATTAATTTTTTTGTGCGGGTAGCAGATGATTGTTTGGTGGTTAAATTTGTAGGGTATTGTGAGATGTTAGCCTCACCACCAATAGGTTGATCTCTACTCCTTAAATCATCAAGATAATGTGATGCCGGTATTGAATGTGTAGATGTGTATGAGGAAGTTATATTGGATGATGTATTCGATTGTGATGGTGAGGGTGATGGATATGATGATAAAGAGTGTAATGGTGGTGGTGAAGGTGATGGTGAGCATGGGGGTGATGGATAAGGTGTGCGGTGTGTATTTATATTATTTTTTATATATGAACGTTTCTTGTGTGTAACAGGATCCTTCTTGAGGGGAGGTCTACCAGGTCGTTTTACGGTTGAAATTGTATTCTTGGGTGTTGTTGGTTTGGTGTGTGTATGATCGTAATGTGTGTGTGTAGATGTATGTGATGGTGTATCTGTAGGTGAATCGCGGGAATGATTTCTGTTTTTCTCATTCCCCGTGTTTGTATATGAAATGGGTGTGTGTGTTGAATTAGATTCATAAGGTGTATATTCAGTATCTGAATACTCTAAACTCGTTTGTGTATTCTTAACTCGACTATGACGTGTAGTTACACCATTGTTTGGACGTGAATTACCTAAATTGGTGTAGTCATCATTTTCTTTGTTGTGTGTATCATTTTGACTGTGTAATAAGGTCTCAAAAAATTTGCGGGATTCTTCCCTAGCATGATCCGATACATTGAAATCACGTAATTTGAATTTCTTTATCCTATCTCTATTACCATCCCTCCATATCACACCCCAATATTGATGGTTTGGGTTGAAGCATAATTTAGGGCAGTGTGTGTACTCAGAATCATATGATGTAGTGGATGATACTTCTGAGAGTGCATTAAATTGATTGGGGGTTTCTTCCGCACTGTGTGGTTCAGGTGTGTGTGTGTGTAGATTATGTTTATTGAGGACATTGCTAGGTCCGTTGGATGAGTGTGTAGCGGGGACATGAAGATTTGACAGATATACCATACGCCTATAATGTTCGAGTAAATCTTTGTGTGTTGTTGTATAGGTCCCCTTGTTTTCCTCTGGGTAAATAATGTCCTTATTCTGCACATTTGGACGTGTATAGACACTGTTTGTTGGACGTGATGTGTGTATTGTATTGATTGAATTTGGATGACTTGAAAAATCATTGATTGTGTGTGTGTTATTGTATGGAGCCTTTGATTTATCAAAGAGTGTGTGACGCGTTTTCAAGAATTCGAGTTGAAAATGAAATACAAAACGTGTGTAACACATATTAGGTAAATTCTCATGTGTAGAAGTAAATAATAGGGGTACAAAAACAAGTAAGTAGTCCCTAAAACTGATCAAATCATTACAAGACATAATCTTAGCCTTATGATATTCAAAGAGTGACTGCCTATCATTGAATGATAACTTGAATCCATGTTGTGTGTGTGTACATGAATCTGTATATTGGGTAGGTTGTTGTGTGTTTTGTGTGTTGGGGTTATAGAGTGTAGGTTGTGAGGTTGAGTCGTGTTGGGAGGAAGATTGTGAAGAAGTTGCTTGTGAAGAAAGTTGTGTGTGTGTGTGTGCTTGTGAAGAGAGTTGTGTGTGTGTGTGTGCTTGTGAAGAGAGTTGTGTGTGTGCTTGGGGATAAAGCTTTTGTTTTCTATCTGTTTGTATGTTGTGCTGTAGTTGTTGTTGTTTAGAGCTTTGGATAGTTGATTGCGGCTGATTGGTGTGTTTTTCAATAATCTGTTGTGGTTGGTTTGTGTCTGTGTGTGTGTTTGTAGGGTGTGTGTTGCTTAAATATATCTCATAGAGGTGTTTAACCATGAGATGTCGTAGGCTTTGTAATGCAAGGGGACTTGACCGTGTTCCAATTTCAACCAAATCAGAGAAAAATGTGTGTGGAATTTCATAGGAGGCTTCATCGTATAAATTGGGCACCTCGTGATGTGTGAGTGTGGTTTTCATAGTTGATAGTTCATTATATATAATATAGGGTATGTGTGTAGTTTGTGTGTAACTATGTGTGTAGTTTGTGTGTAACTATATGTGTAGAGTGGGGTGTGTTTGGGGGTTTATAGAGGGTGCAGAGTGGGTGGGAGGAGGGTGTGTATATTACTATGGATATTGAAAATGTGTTTTATGGTTGATTAATTTATAAATTTAACTGTGTGCGATTTCATTGAAAAATGTTTTAGCTGTTATAATATCAAGTGGGTTATATAATTGGGTATAAGTGTTCCTGATGTGTGTATGAAGAGATTCCCTATGAATGATTTGTTTGTTCAGTAGTACATAACTTATAAAATTTTATTGAAAACAATGTGTATTATCTTTACGCAGGAAACCTTTAAGGAATGCCTTAAGGAGGGTTATCTGATATCTGTAAGGTGTAATATAACTTGATGAGTGTGTGTGTGTGTGTGTGTGTGTGTGTGTGTGTGTGTGTGTGTGATTATATAGGTATATGATAAGATGTATATTTATTCAGTGGCAATAAATTGAGGTAGAGGAATAAGAAAGTACGATATATATATGCAGATGTATACACAGTGTGAATATAAAAAAATATTAAAAGATATATATAAACATGCACATCTCTATTGCCCCTACATAAACTTTGACACACACGTCCTATACTTATAAATACACACTCCCTTCTCTCATCCCCTCCCTCCCCTCCAACACACAC
>JADHZB010000297.1:0-25057 GCA_015657535.1 Nephromyces sp. MM_2019 | reverse complement strand
TATATATATATATATACGTATCCTGAAATGTGTTTGAATTTGTAGGTGTATGTATCATACATTAATAATAATATATATAAGATTAGTAAAATTTGTGTTTAAACCTAATAAAAATGTTTGTATAGTAACTAAAAATGTGTTTAAAGTTGGATAAAATTTGTCTAAATTTAGTAATAATGTGCGTGTAGCAACTCAAAATATGTGCGAATTAAATAATAAATGTTTGTAAAATTTATATTAACATGTGTGTTTATAGCAGCTAAGTTAGTGTACATAAGGTATATTTGTTCCATAAATTGTGATTAGAGGTGAAATTTAATTTATTCAAAAATGAAATTCCTGATTATTTTCAAATTACTAATTAAATTTTGTACCTAAAAACAATAAAATTATTGAAAAACTTATACACACAGACACATACTCACACACAAGCACAAACAAACGCACAATCAAAAATATAAATAGTTGCTTCATATGCACAAATATAGGCATACTTAAAAATTAACAAGTTTTATCTATACATAAACAAATAGACATTGCTTATATAGTTGTATATAAGCATACATACAATACTCACACACAACATACACACCCACACACACCCCAACAAACACACAAACATACAACCAAGCACACACAGGTACACACACCATCCACTTACATATAAACAATATCTCATTACACTAAATATATATATAAACACTGTAATTTCTTTTCTAAGCTTTAAACATTCAAGCATAAATTTCTAACTATATATTCCCATCAATATATATATAGATTTATATGCACACACAAATTCCGATAAAAATGAGTTAAATAGATGTTTTATTAGAACTAAAACAATCAACACATACACACCTATACATATTTACACACAAACGTAAATTTATATTTTCTTAAATTATAAACACTTCATGAATTTTTTTATAAAAAATTTTATACCTGTTACCTTTCCCATTTTTTTATTTATTTCTTTCTCCATTTTACATATAATTCTAAATATATAAACACACACAAGCATACATTTTACATATATATATCTATTTTTACACACAATAACACATACAAACACATACATAATCACACACACATAAGCACACCCACACTTATCCACATACAAACCCACCCACACTCTCACACAGACTTATAAATACACATATATACACATATATATACACTCACACACATGGAAGCAACTACTTTCTCAACTTTCTCTCCTCCTCTCAAGGAGTATAGCAAAGATGATTTGCAACAACAAAAAATTAAAAATCAAATGGCACAGGTTGAGGCAGAAATCAAAGATTGGTTTATAACAAGAAAATTTAAAATGGAAGTAAGTTCACATACAAACATTATACTCACACACTCAGAGAATAAAAAAACAGAGATGACAAACACAGAGTTTACACAGACACACATATTACAAATACACATATATTAAACACATATACGCGAATCTCACACATGCACAAATATTATACAAATACACAAACAAAGATAAATCACACATTATACGCAGTAAACTTAAACATATCAACACATTCTTCAAGCTTTACGCCTTTTATATACCCCACACATCTTACACACATACACATTTTACATACACATTATACACATACATATATTTTACACACACATTTTTTAATAGAGAAGTATGTCAATGAAGAAAATGTTTGATCGTTATAATTTTATGGGCCTTTCAATGAACAACCCAAACACCCCACACACTGAGCGCGCTATGTGGAACGATCTTGTTATTGGAAAAGTACATTTTATTAATAATACACACACACACAAATCGCACCTTCGCATGACTCACATTACACACACATATATTACACACACTTACACAAATCATACAATCACACAAAGTATGCACATATATATATATATATATCCCCATAAATCACTAGCGAATCATTATTTTATATAATTCATTTACACATTTTTCTTAATTTAAAATAATTTGTTTTTACTTTTCACAGCCTGAACTCGAGGATAGCCTTAGTGTAGATGCTCGTGAAATGAAAGTAACTTAATATATACTGAACACACACTCATAAACACGAAAACTATGTGAATTATTATAATATATAATATACTTACAAATATCTTTAATGTGTTATTATTAAATATATTAACATTTGACATACAGGCTGATATATATATGAACATGTTCAAGAATTCTACTGATATTGAAAATGCATGCAGAATTCCAGGTGATTTGCATATACATTCACCTAAATTGAACTACACATACACACACACACATACATACACACACGTTTAAGTTTATACAAACATACATTTATATATATATATATATTTATTTATATATACTTTCAGGCTCAAAATACCTTCAATGTTTACAAAATAACTTTGAAGACTCTTTTATGGTAAAAAGAATTCTCCCAACAATAGATTTACACATCAAATATCATTTGACTTATTTTCATATACGCTTTCACAAACACACACACATGTATATATATATATTATAAGATGGATATCTCGAATGCATTTGTTTATGTTTACGCTTACACACAGAATCGATCTACCAAATGCTTACATTCATTTAGCAACTTTGAACGTTGTAGAAAAGGACTTCAAAATCAACAGACAACTGCAACAAAGTAATTACACGCACTTTATTATTCACTCACACATACATTATATTACCTGTACACACACACATCATATTATCCATGAACACACACATTTTACTTTTCATACACATATATTTTACTATTCATAAACACAAACAATAATACTATTGCCAAGTACATATATATCTAAGTATCACACACCTATTATAGGTTTGTGTACAAAACCTAGTCACTTTTACAGAATTTTTTGACACATTTCCATACCCAAAAAGATCTTTCATTACACTATCTCTACTACAAACACACACACAAACACACTTTTCATTATCTCAATTTGATTCGCAGTAATGCCCTCGCACAACAACACCAAGAAGATCTTCATGCTAAAGTAAGCCAAATTAAATTTAAATATATATATGCACACAATCAAAAACATAGTCATACTAATCATATATATATTCACCCAAACTAATAGATCTTTCTAATTTTTAAACACAAACGAACTCAACTTTTACAAAGATAATAGACACATTCAAATCATGAATACTTCACACATACACACACATCCACTCACACAATTAGGTACACGCATATATATATATATATGCGGTTTTTTTTCAGGCATTGTTTGAGACATATTGCAACTTGAAAAACCAAATAAAATCTTAATTTTATTTCCCAAATTTTTTTATAATTCTTATCTTTATTTACAAAATATATATAATTTGGAAATTTATCAATACTTATTAGTTTGTTTGTAAAATGTGTTTGAAAAATGTATGAAAAACGATAACCATATTTTAATGATTTATTTATTATTTATACAACTTCACCAAAGTAATTTATTATTCAAAACATACTAACTCAATTTGAAAAAAAATTATAAACTGAATTTATATCTATTTACACATTTTTATATTGAAATTATTCTTGCATGGACATACAGACACAATTTAGACTTACAATACATACACACTACACATACAATCCACACACTTTACATATACAATGCATACACACTTTACATATACAATGCATACACACATAACACACCTACAATGCATACATACATATTACTCATACAGTACATACACACTGATTAACTATATATATATACAGAAATGTAACAAGAATGTATATTTACATACAAATGTATATGTGCTTGTTTATATATATATATATATATATATATATATGCGCGTACTCAAGGTATCTATATGTGTATGTAGCTATATGCGTGTGTATTTATTTGTGTGTATTTGGTCTGTGTAGTGGGTGTATTTTGTGTGTCTCTGTTGCAGTATATTGTGTGTGTTTGCATTGTGTATGTAAAATTTTCATCAGATACTCATTTAAAGATCTTAAGTAATTATGTAAATACTAAATATATTATCAAATTTTTTATATTTTTATCAAATTTATTTGTGTGAAAATATTATAAAAAATAATTAAACAAAACACAAATTTGAAGTTAAACATTTGATATAATTACGTATAATTGTTTATTACTTACATTGAAACTATTAATTTGAACAAACTAAAGCTTATAATGCACGCATCATTATAATTTTAAACTACATATAAGATTTAAGGGAATCTTACAACTAATCATACACACACAAAAACCACTCTAGAGCCATTTCACGCATGCACATGTCTCTATAGCTATGTACACACACACCTTTATATATATAATGCACGCGGACATTTCTCTACAGTCACTACAAACATACTTCTAACCCTATGCAGTTATAAAACACACGCACATCTACAGAGTCATTATACTCTCACAATCCTTTATAAATATTATACACACAAGCGCACATCACTAGAGTCACAGCACATATCTCTACATCACTACACACACACAACTCTACATAGCTAGTGCACACATATTGTAACAGACTTTGTATACGGACATACATATCTTCACAGCTACCGTACCAACATCTTCATAATTTCATATAAACTCGCACACATATTTTTTCAAAGTTCTTAATTACACATATGCATCACTATTGTCATCAAACACGCACAGAAAACTTCATTAGTGTACTAATTAAATCTATTTATAGCAACTTAATGAATTTAATTCATAAATTTCTTTGTATAATCAACTAACAAGCTACACACAGAGCTAACTTTGTTATCATCACATAAACAACACACACGCTCTTAAGAAACATATTATTTTATTATTTTAGTTTAATAGCTTTTTTTTCGTTCAATTGAAGCTTTAAAGCTACTCCATCTAAATACTATATATTCATTACATCCTCATATATCACTCCTTGACCTATTCACCACTCTTTACACACACTTACAAATCTTCATACCAATCAGCTTACACCAACATACATACCTTCATATTAACCATCTCACACTAACCAACATATCTTCATACTAACGATATCACACCCATAATTACTCATGTGAACACATCTTCAAACCTAATTAAACTCTACAATTGGGCTCTAGACACACATCTTCATTCCGACTCACACCTTTACAGAAACACACACACACAAAGACTAATCTGAACCACATACCTCTCCATAGCAACTCATAACTCTCCACACCTCTATGCCAACCTTCACGCAACTCCATAATCCCAACGGCCCATACTACCACATTACACTCTACACATTGCTTTAATGGCGGAAGTACCCAAGGAGGCTTTGGAGGCAGTATTGGTGGACTCCGCCCCAATCCCAGCTAATTCGATTGAAATAAGGGGTATGAATTTCGAGGGTAAATTCGGTATGGAAGATTTGATCAATTCATTCAAAACTACGGGTTTCCAAGCCTCGAATTTGGGGCTGGCAATTGACGAGGTAAATCGAATGATTGACTGGAGGCTTTCAGATGATCCTTTACTATCCAATGACCCTGAAATATCGGAGGAGGAACGTACTAGAGCACGATGTACGATTTGGTTATCGTTTACGTCCAACATGATTAGCTCTGGGCTACGGGAAGCGTTTGTTTATCTGGCCAAACACAAGCTGGTAGATGTGTTTGTAACTTCTGCTGGGGGTATAGAGGAGGACTTCATCAAATGTCTTTCAAATACATACTTGGGGAGCTTTAATTGGAAGGGTAAGGAGCTGAGAGACAAGGGTTGGAATCGGATAGGCAATTTGTTTGTACCCAACGACAATTACTGTCGTTTTGAAGATTGGTTACAGCCTATATTAGACGATATGTTGCTAGAACAGCAAGCGGAGGGCGAACAAACCTTTAAGGGGGGTGTACCTACCGAAACAGGGCGGAACGAAGACACTCCATTTGTGTGGACACCCTCAATGCTGATTGATCGATTGGGTCGTGAAATCAATGACGAACGTTCCCTCTATTATTGGTGTCACAAGAATTCCATCCCCGTTTTCTGCCCCGGTATCACTGACGGCTCACTAGGAGATAATTTATATTTCCATTCTTACAGAAACCCCGGACTCGTTGTAGATGTTATCCAAGACATACGCCGCATCAATGACCTAGCTGTTAGGTGCAGGAAATCTGGGATGATTATTTTAGGTGGAGGGCTTGCCAAACACCACACATGCAACGCCAACCTGATGAGAAATGGTAGTGACTATGCTGTTTACATAAATACCGGGCAAGAATATGATGGTAGTGACTCGGGGGCCAAACCTGATGAGGCCATTTCCTGGGGAAAAATAAAGGCCGATGCTCAGCCAGTCAAAGTACACGCGGATGCTACCATTGTATTTCCTATGATTGTCGCCGCTACATTTGCAAAGAAGAAATAGGGGGGGAGAGTGGGGTGTATGTACACATCATCAACCATATATATATACATATATTTATCTTTGGCCTGTTCCCTTGATTAGATTTAGTAATTTTTGAAAATTTTTAATTACTTAACATGACGTTTAATAAATCACGGACTTTATTCAGATATATCTTGGACGCTGATGTACAGGAAAAACAAGCAAAAAAATACGTATCTATTGGCTTTGCACCCTGATATGACTATGTGCTGCATTTTTGGCTATGTGGGTTGGGTTGTGTGTGTAGCTATGGTATAGGCTTATCTATTTTCGTGTACATTTTGGATATGCTGACATATAGCCGTACTTATATATGTTGATAAATCTATGTAAACTGGTATGTGTATATAACTATCTTCAGATATGCTGTGTTATATTTGTTTTGATATCTGAGTATAACCTTAACAGCACTAAATAGATAAGATGAACTTATTCTTAGATAAAAAATCAGTTACCTACAATGGACCTAGCTTTATTGTAAAACTAAAAAGATAACAATAAAGCTAATAATACACCATCCACGATGATGCCTTTTGTTTATTTTACACATCTCATCATATGAAAAGAAAGAACTTAAGATTCCTGATCTAGATTACAATTTTATCAGAATTGTTTTGATCTAAGTTGTATTGAAGATTGTTCTAAAACTTTCTGCAAATTGTGTTCATATTGTCACAAAATGTAGTTTAAATTTTGTACTATTTGTAGCTTATATTGCATGAATATTAATCTAAGACTGACTTTGAAGGTTATATAATAATATGTTTCAAGCAATGGTGGTGATATTGATATATTCATAACAAATTTTCATCTCAATTTATTAGTTAAATTCGAGTTTCTTGTGTCTTTAAGTGGATCATTTTGATCTTATATCTTAGATCCAAATATTTCTGAATCTTAAATAAATGAAATATACAATATTAAGTACTATTTATCTTTTATTATTGTAGCTAACTACAATTGATTTAGGCGTATTTATGCTTAAAAATTAAAACTACAATACCCAAACATTAAATGTGTAAAAGATCTACTAGGAAATCAACATTAAAATAAAAAAGAGTAGTTTTGGAGAAAGTCTTAGAGGGAAAGCTTTTAGTTATTTGGAAGTAGAATTAATTCAATATGGAAATAAATAAAGATAAGAACGCACAAGGTTTGAAACCTACAACGAATACTTAATCAACTTTTTATTTATTTCATCAATAGTGTTCTATTTTAATCCCCGAAAAAAGTGAGCGTGGATTTTTTAATTTAATAGGAATAGAGACACTCAATATGATCTATATTATTCTATAAGAAACATAGTCAAGCATTTATAATTATTCATGAGATGCGTGTAAGACATGTCTTAAAAGTCTATAGTAGGTTTATCTGATATCTATGAAATCTTTCAATAAATATTTTGAAATGTCTCATTTTTTGCATCATAAATAGCTTCAAATCCACCCGAAACTTATTAAAAGTTGATCAAAAAATATCAAATTCTAATTAGAATACTTAAAAATAAATAGAAAATAATTTATATGCTTGTGTCTGAGCGAATATGAGAGTCAGGAACGTCGCACAAATCCCACCCAATTGTGTTGCCTTTTAGAGGGAGAAATAGATTATAAAGGAAAAGAAACAACTGAAAATCAAAATTACAAAGAAGAAGTAACTGAAAATAAACTAGAAACCGAAAATTTAGATAATGCTCAAATACAACACAACTTTAATGAAGATGATACGAAACAGGATGAAGATGGTGGGAGTAGTGAATTGAAGATGGGTAAGCAAAGTGTGAATGCATAGGTTTAAGAACTATGGGCTTGTAGTTGTGAAATATATTTATATATCCACCTGTGTGGAGTGTATGCATGAAATGGTATGCGTGAAACATTTCCATTAAATAGTTTGTGCGTGAAATTTATGTATGAAAATGGGTTCCTGAAGCTTGCACTTGTGTTCATATGAAAACGTGTGTTTTATTATTTCTAACTAGAAATATATTACCATATATGTAAATAAGTATATTGAAAAATTCTAGTTATAATGTTTTCCTATGATTAGATACTGAGCCTTTAGAAACGTACACATCTCCAGAAGATTATATAAGGAATTTCTTGATGTTTCATGGCCTCAATAAGTCGCTTGATAGCTTTCAAGTTAGATTAAATAATTTGTTGAAATTATAATGTCAAAAAATCACCAAAAGTTCATAAGAAACATTGTACAACTTTAGAGCTATGCTTAAAATTGCAAATCATATTCTTAATGACAGCCGTTTTAAATACATATTGAATGAATTCTCCTAAGGGATTTTAGCTGATATGATTAATAAATCCACCCTTATGTATTAATATTTTATAAAATTCATAATTATATAGGCTGAGTGGTATCAATTGCAATGTCTCAGCCAAAACCCCTATGACTCTAATCAAACCAATTTGACAAAGTGGCCAAAATATATAAGAGAAGTGCCAAATTTGCATCAAGAAAATTTAGAATTACGACAGACAATAAAGAAAGTTATTGAAGATAGTAAGACGTTCAATAAACATGAGGAACACTTAAGGTACTAGCGTGCATAGTTTATCACTAGTAGTCGATTTACATGTTTAATTTTGGAGATAAGTTAACTAGTAACTAAATATTTGTGTTAACTAGTAATTACTGCTTGATCTTAATCTGATATTGGCATTTTCAATTCATGTATAATTATTGAGAAATAACTTGTAACATTTTTATATTTTCAAGATTTGTGTTTTGGTTTAATAAGTAAGTAGAATAAGATCTGTGAATGGTTTTAGATGAGCCAAAACCTTGATTTGATGTCATAATTGAATTCAAGAAACACCCATTCAAATTAAATATGCTTAGGCAATGTTAGAATATCAGCCTATCTTATTATTTTAACGGATGCAATCTAAAATCTGATAATTGTGAAATCTACACACACACAAATGCACATATTTACCAATAATTCCAAGGCATAAAAGTGTTACCAAGCTGAACTTTGTACTAGCTAGAACTACCCACGAATCTTATTAAGACATATATATTTATTTGTATACATTTGATTTAGATTAATTATTGACAATTACAAAAAAGAAAGAACTGAGAATCTAATTATGCTAGGACAATATCAACAAGAGAAATTTGAACTAGAAAGTAATTCAGAGAAACAAAAAATTCCAATTAAAAAATGGCATAATTATGTATATCTAAACTAGTACTAAAAAATAAATTTCAGATTGGTGATTTATTTTAACAAGTATTACATTCGTGTAATATATTGTTATATGTATTCATTCCAATTTTAAGAAAAACTCAAAACCTTATTGAAAGAAAGGGAAGGGTTTAGCAAGGAAATAAACGATGCTCATCTAAAGTTAATGGTACTCCTAGACGAATTTAGTAATTAAAAATCTATAATTTTTTTCCTCCACATAGGCCACTAATACATGAATGGAGTGTGCTGTTATTTTCAAATCACTTTAAATTATTTGCATAAAGAATCAAGGTTGATTAAAAAATAATAGATTAATGTTTCATAAAATTTTGAAAAGTGTAAAATCTATTGATGGAAATGTGTGGACTTGTAATTTTTTAGAGTTATGTTACATGTGTGTGCAATCAACGTAAAGTCAAAAAAATTTATTTTTGCTTTCGCATTATGTGCTCGAACCCATGTTCGTTTATAATTTTAAATGCTTGCTTGTATTCATACTTACTAGAAATTCATATGTAATTCTTCTAAAATTCAATTGCCTAACGACTTTTGAAAAGTGCACAACAAAATTAATTTTCAGGCAACTCTCAAAGAGAAAAGTTTACTAAAATTAGATCGTGATAAAAAAGCAAATCAAAATCAAAGCCTTAAGAATCAATTGAGTAGCTTTAAGAAGGCAACATCAGAAATTGAAAATAATAATGAGTTCACATCAGAAACTACGAAGCCTAAGAAAGAAACTATTTCAGGTACAAAAGTATTGATCTTATTTCTTATATATGATTTAGTTCATCTCATTAACCAATTATCCATATAATCAGTGTCGTAGTAAATGTATCATTAGGATATAGGCTAAATTTACCTACACTTATGCACAGCTTTATCAATTATAAAAGCTCTTAAGTATGTTTTGTGACAATGAATTCATTAAAAAAATTTGTTTTCTAAAGCTAATAAAATTTGATGATTATTTATATTTTACAAATGTGTTACTTTTCGAAGATAACAGAATGGGTTACAGGCTTGGAGAAATTATTTTTAATTTTGTGCCCTTTTCACACCACAAATTACAATTTGTACATGTTTTTGGATTTGCTTTATATAAACTATCGAACTCATTTGTCTTGATTTGCTAAGTGAATAATTATATATTTTTTTATAAATGAAATAGTGAATTATGAAAAAGTTTTCTAAGGACTCAATCCCTGGCATCTTTTATTTCATTTATATTTTATCTAATGCATGACCAGTGAAAAAGTGCGTAACTGACAACTCGTTTAAGTGGCCAAGGTTACCAAAAAGAATTGAATCCAGAACGACAAAGTACCCCACTATTATTGAATCTCAATCGAAATTATTACATTTTAAGAAGGTATACTTATATATATGTGTATATTGAAAAGATCACCTTCCGTTATAAAATATAACTTATAAAATTAGGGCCACACAGCGGCTATATCTGGTGTTGCCTTTAGCCCTGATTCTCAACACTGTGAGCTACAATCTAAGCTACTCAATTTAGTGTATTTTATATTATTATTTATGATTTTAACAGTGGCTACAGCGTCAGATGATGGTAGCTGGAAGCTTTGGAGAGTTTCAAATGCTGAATTGGTTCTCACGGGATCAGAGCATCAGGTAACAAGGAGTCTGTATTATTGCTAAAGGCGGGATGAACTTTATGCAAGCTTTACCTATTTTGATTTTATCTTGGATAAATTTAATGCCTTTCAATATGAATTCTGTTTTATTCTATGTAATGGATCTTAGATCAAACTAGGTTATAGTTGTAGTGTGCGCATGGTTTTGTATTGTTCAATCCTTGACTCGTATAAGTCGAACTCCAAACTCTCATCTTAGATTGAGCTATTTTAACTATTATTTCTAACCAAAGTATTGTTTACTAACCAAAAGGACCACTGGATAATTGAGGATAATAAATCAACATCTTCACATTATTAGATACAGTTTTTTGACTATTCCATATAAAGATATGTCTTTGCTTCAAATGGATTGCCTCAGTTATATTTATATATTATTTATACATATTTTTGTGTAGAGTTGGCTAAGTGATATCTGTTTCCACCCAAGTGGTAAAGTCTTGGCTACATCATCGGGTGATGGTACCATCAAGCTTTGGAGAACAAATTCGGATTTACCTTTCGAGACAATTAACCACCATGCACAACCCGTGTGGAGTGTGTGTGTGCACCCGAGTGGTAAGAAAGTGTAATTAGTTTTATGATATTAGTCAGAACCTATCAGTTAATAAGTAGGTATTTTAGAACTATATTCTGCTATAAAAAATTGCTATCAAACTTAGGATAGTTGGATTCTGAGGTAGTTATAGACTCGTGAAAACTCACCTATTTCTAATTTCGCTATGTTATTGGACTTGCTTGAAGGTTACATTTAATTCGTGAAAACATTTTCCTTTAGGTCAAATAATTGGGAGTGCTTCTATGGATTCCACTTGCAAAGTGTTTGACTTTGAAACGTACACATCTAATAAGAGATTTGCTCAAATATATACTCATCTCATCCTATATCAACAATGTCAGGCTCAAGTGCAGGCAAGTTTTGAAAGGCCATACAGCATCTATCAACTCAGCCTGCTTTTTACCTTATTCAAATAATATATGCACAGCTTCAAGAGACAAAACGGTTTGTGATTTGGGGGGAGTGTAGTTTAAAATAACCAAACGCTTTGATGAGGTTTCTATAGATGTGAAGAAATATATAATTACTTACACACCTCATTCAAAGTTTCAAATTCTATAAATATCGTTTATGAGGATTTCCGTATTTTTTGTTGGCTATAGGTGTGTGTGTGGGATCTCAGAGTTGGGAAACCATGTTTTACCTTATATGGTCATCAAAACTCATGTAATCATGTGTCATGTAGCTCACAGGTGTGTCTAAAATTCATTAGCTACGTTACACATAGACATTAAGTGCAGAAATGTATACCTATTCGAATTGACTAAGCTTTTCTAGCTGCTTTCAATAACAGGGTTATACGGTTTCTTCATGTGACACAAAGGGATATATCAAATTATGGGATCTTAGGAACATCAATCAACATGTTGAAGTTTATTTGGGTAACACAACTTTTTATAATTTAGCTAACTCTTATATATATACGCACACAGTGTGACTCAGAAATAGAATATGCGAGTCTGAATTAGCTATGGAAATGAATTGTTGTAGCACACGTAAAAACGATAGTGAACGAGATTTGTGCGCGTCTGTTCTAATTACACATTTAGATAGCTCTAAAACATACAAGGCTATAAAAAATTAGATTACGTTGATCTCATTAAATTATAGACATATCCAATATTGTAGATGAATTTGAAATGAAGTTTAAGTTCATTGAAAGCACCAACTATGATTCTTTAGTTTGCTCAGTAAACCCTTATAATAATCTATTTGTTTTAGGGCCAAAGTCTGCAAATTGTTCAACATTTGATGAGAGTGGATTGAATCTTATTGTAGCATCGAGTTCATCTTCGATTAATATGTAATAACATGTATGCAAAATAAATAACACATTTAAATATATTTACTAGAATATATAATCAAACTGGAAATATCTATTGATTCTCATTTCTTTCAAGTGTAAATATACCTGATCGTTCAAAGAATTGGTCTATTAATGGCCACAAGGGAAGTGTCCAGGTTAGGAGATCCCTAAATCATAAATCTGTCGGGTCATAGATCTATCCTAAATTTACACAATTTAATGCACCTCACACCTTAGCTTTTAAAACCGACTTTTATTTATTGATTTTAGTTTTGTTTTAGGTAGCTACTCTTAGGTAGTGCATCTCCGAACTTGAAAATCATTTGATTTACCCACAAGCAACTTAATTTAGCTTAATAAATAGACTATAAATTTCGTTTTAGGCTGTTAAATTTGATATGAGCTACAACTACTTAGCGTCTACATCATCTGACTGTACCTTTCAAATCTGGTCAACTCGTAAGTGTACCCATTAATGAATCAAGATAACTGTTTAATTAATATGTATTTTTTTTAATAATTTTACAAAACAAGCAATAGAACTTATAAAAAAGAGGTAGATGTGTACATTCAAACCTATTTAAAATATAAATACACACAATCTAGTAGAAATGCATATATAGTACAATCACTTTGCTTTTCTATTGAAATTTATACAATTTTCTCTTAAGGGTATCTAGATTAAACATATGCATATATTAAGCTTTGCATGCATAAGCATTATCATCATCAAGATAAATAAAAGTTTCAGATATTGATAAATAGTAAATTTTCATATAACTAATATTTATGTATTTATTTATAAACCTTTGCCAGAATAAATTAGACACCAAAATTTGTGAGATAATTTATTATACAATTAGAAGATAGGTGGAGCATCCTTAATTTTCATTTTTAAAATTAACATAAGTTTTGGTAAAATAATAACAATATAAACTTTCAATATACATATAATTTAGGAGTTTAAATAATTTTAAACACTTATTAAGTCATTTTCATCTCCCTATAATAAGGTCTTTATGCGCAATTCCTGAAACGATTCACCTATTTGATAATAATCTATTATCTTTACTAACTATATGACATATATTTCAAGGGTGTTTTTATTTGTATATATACTGAAGTGTATAATTTAAAATTCAACTTTGTTTATGTCTAAGTTTATGTATATAAATAACTTATGTGTAAAATATCTCTTCACAAATTGTGTAGAGTAAAAATCTACCTTGTGTGTGTATGTATATAACATGTAACACATGTATACAATATGTAATTGATGAACATGTATCTTTACTATACAAATCAATGTTAATTAGGCAAAATGATGTGTATATATCGATATGCAATTTATACTGTATTTTGCATACAAAAAATGTGTAACACAAATGTATCCTAAGTCATAAATATTAATCTATAACGTAAAACAAAACAATTTAAATCCAAATGTGTTCAAACATAAACTCATTTAATGCTCGTAGATCTCAGATACGATTAAATACACACCAATAAAAAAGTTGCAGAACGTGTAATTTAATTAAAATTTAAAATTTATAAATAGTTTTTATGAAGTTAAATAGATATTTCTCTTATTTTTAAGCCATAAAGCTAGTTAACAATTTCTTGTGTAAGGAGAAAACACACAAGCTTCCTCAAAATTAAAAGAAAAATAGTTCAAAATATTTTTGTTTTTCAGTGATACTATTTATTTCCCATATTTCTAGAGTGTATGCTTTTGCTAAGTAAATTACGAAAAGTTTGCAGCAGATCAAAAAAATAATAAACTGTTTAATAAGAATAAAGGGAAAGGTAGAGCTTTACTCACACATTTTTTAAATTTATGTGTGTATATATTACAATTCATATATAGATCATCTTGTTTGCATAAATTTAATAACGATATACCTTGTAGAATATTTATTTAGACAAACAATTAAACAGTTGTGCAAAAACAAACCAAACAGACTGCAAAAGTCGACATGATGAGTAGACTTCATTTACATTAATTTGTCTACATACATACATTTTTTAAAATAAGTATATATTTATATTTATAACTCCTCAAATAAGAGGGTATATCGGTTATGACATACCTTCTTAAGACACACCTATATCATTTAGGTCATATGACAAATGTGTACTTGCTTATAGAAATTTGAGAATTCAAATAAATCCAATATATATAAAATTTAGGTTATAAAGATATATGTACATTATTGGCAAGATCATACACACTGTGAAGCCCCCAGCTACCACTCACCCTCCCACACACACTATTCATATCATTTGAAAATATTACGTGAAACCTCCAGTCACCACATACATAGCTCATAAATCAATTAAAACGCTATGTGAAACTTCCATACACAATACACAAACATAAATGAGCACACTCCCACACTTTATATATCAATTACGTGAAGTCTTAAGACACTTCACACATGTACCACCCCTATATACATCGCATAGGAATACCTTTTAAAAGCTTAAACAAAGTAACATACACTACACTACACACACCTTCCGCAATCCTTTCACACATTATATGCCACTAATTTCAATCATCCCTCAGAGTCCTGTAAATGTCAATAGGTTTATTGGTGATGCCTCGTAAGCTCTATGCAGCTATATAAACTTCTCAAACACTTGCTAGGCATAATCAAAATATGTATATGAACACTTTCCTGAATTGCTGAGACTAATGATAGCCAGACATATCTGAGATTACTATATTGTATTTATTTCTCCCAACATCTCTCTCAATGGGTGGCAGCCACTCACGAGATGCTAATAAACATAAAAAGGGTAAAAACAAGGCTGATGAAGTACATAAAAAGCACGGGGAAGTTGAAACAATCCTCGGTGAAACCGTCACAACTTCTTTGATCTTTAACAACAACCAAACAAACACTCCCTACAGCCCTATATCATCTGATGCATCTTCCCTGAAGATTTCTGATACACCCAAACGGAAGACATTGAGCCAACAAATACCATTTTTGACTAACAGTTTATTCAAAAGGAATTCTAGGCCTGAAAATTCATTTGTAGCAAATGCTAAAGGCTCAGATGCACAAATTGATTCATCGCCCAGGTCTGAGGCAAACAGCCTACGGGCTCCACTCTCAAAATCAAACTTTGTACTTGATCAATACAACCACAATTTACATGATGAATATATTATACACGACAAGATAGGCCAGGGGACCTTTGGCTCTGTGTGTCAAGCAATTAATAAGCAAACTGGGGTCACTTGTGCCGTTAAAACGATATCAAAGAGCCATTTTAAGAACCTGGATAGATTGCGGACAGAAATTGCGATTATGAAAGAATTGGTAAAATCAAAATCTACGAATAACACATACAAACACACACTGTATCATATAGAATATATACACATGAGGTGTCTATACACTGGATATAGATGTACACTACATCAAGTCTTGTGAGCTATACCCTAACCCTAAACCTAAACATATTTAAGAAACCGTATTTGTAGATTACGAGAATGCATGAGTATAAAAGCGTAACCCTATAGAAATATTTTCACCTACACAACTGCTTTTGATATGTATACACAAAAGGTTATAAAGGCTCAATTTAGGCTATCTACTTTATTATGCCTCCTATATTGTCAAATAATTACACATTCTTGTTATATATATAATTGTGTGTATAGGATCACCCAAACATCATAAAGCTCTATGAAACCTATGAAGATTTCAAGAATATATACCTCGTCATGGAGTAAGCCTTGAATGTTATCAGTCTCTAAGATCACACTCATAGAGTTTTTACTTCCTTTTATTACTTACATCATCACAATATTTGATGTAGATAACTTATACACTCACACACACACCCACACGCTCACTCACCCTAAACACACACCCCCATACACATACACACCCATACACATACACACCCATACACATACACATACACACACACCCCTACACATACACACACACATATACCCCTACACACACACACACACACAAACACTCCCACATATATATATATCAATATCTCAGGCTATGTCGTGGAGGTGAACTCTTTGATTTAATTATGGAAAAGGGCCATTTCACAGAGAAAAGTGCAGCTACAATAATGAAGCAAATTTTTTCAGCCCTTAACTATATGCACTCTTTGGGTATAATGCATAGGTAACTACACACACACTGCTTACAAACTAATATACCAAAACAGCATTATTTATCATAAGAATATTACACACATAAGATTTATTGGGTTATATTCAACAAAGTTTTCAAATAATCTTGCGATATAAGTAATATATAAAACAATTAATTTCTCAAATTAGATTGATTTATCATACACTCATCACAAGGTGGATATAACACAAACACATAGTTAATAGATTAATTACAGGATATCACACAATCTATACGCACACAACAATGGTTAATAGAAAATCTACAGAGTATCACCCAGCCTATAATCACACAACCTAAATTAATAGAACAACTATAATGTACCACACAGCCTATACACACATTTTTTGAAATCAATACAATGACTTATCATTTCACATATTTTAGAAATCTTAATATCCTCAATTACTAGACTTATGACAAGCATACACTAATAGATATCTCTGTATATCATGTTTGTGTGTAAGAAATATCTTTACTATACTTTGTACAACCACAAACTTATTTGAACTCAACTCTGTATAGGGACCTCAAACCAGAAAACTTTTTATTTCTAAACAAGTATGAAGAAGACTCTTTAAAAATAATTGATTTTGGCCTTTCATGTCGTTTTAAGATAGGAACTACGTGTAAAACTAAGGCTGGAACAGTGAGTTGTTTATTTATACACACACGGGTCATATATATATATGTACATGTGCTTTTGGTAATACACTCATA
The DNA here is from genome assembly GCA_015657535.1 of Nephromyces sp. MM_2019. NCBI lineage: Eukaryota > Apicomplexa > Aconoidasida > Nephromycida > Nephromyces > Nephromyces sp. MM_2019. The sequence continues at coordinate 7,028 of JADHZB010000297.1, read as the reverse complement.
CTCTTTTGAGTATTTTTCATTTTAACAGAGATATTCTCATGTTTATATTATAATCTAAAATTTTATACTATAACTTTATACTGTGTTAAAAAGCGTCATCACATTACATACTTATAATTTTTAGATATACACAAATAACTTACTGCATATACAGGAATGGATATATATTTCACAATACAAGATATTCGATATACTCTGAATTATATATAATAAATACACATCAAACAAACCTAACACACACCTATTTGACACATTCTATACATCATGATGAGATATCACAGATATATACAAACATTCTCATTCATTTCTTGACCCAATTTCATGACCCGATCCCACCCCCCTCACCACTCTACCTCATTTAAATTCAATACACACGCACACATTTATATTTCACAACAGCCATATTATGTAGACCCACAAGTTTTGAGGGGAAATTACGATCAAACATGCGATTACTGGTCAAGTGGTGTAATTATGTATTTACTGTTGTGTGGCTATCCACCCTTTCACGGTGAAACTGATGCAGAAGTTTTGAAAAAGGTGAAACTGGGTGTTTTCTATTTCAGTGGATTTGAGTGGAATAAGATATCTGAAGAATCTAAAGAACTTATCACACGCCTACTCAAACCCAACCCAAAGGTATAAACACATCTTACACACAATTTGTATCATTCTAGAGCGTTTACACACCTAATTTTTATATATAGGTCATTCTAGAGCGTTTACGCACAATTTTTGCATATACATCATCACACACAATATATATATATATATATATATATAGTTCTAATAAAGGTATACACGCGTTATATATATATATATATATATATATAAGTCACTTTGGAGGTACATACTTACATCTTACACACACATTTTTGGATATGAGTTTGTATACTGATTTTGACGTAATTTACACACAAATTTTTAGTTAAACGAATGTATACACATGTTAAGTCACTTAAATGCAGCACATCTACTTATTAAGTAACGAATGAATACCTCAGTATCATTACACACAATCACTAACCAAAGTGTGTAGCATTTAAAGATTTTATATTACTCATCCTAATTTTTATACTTTGATTGCTACCCAACTGATGATGTTACCCTATACACATAATATATATATGTTTGTGCGTGTAATTTATTTTATTAATATCATACTCCTCACCCTGTGACGATTGTTAAAATCATCGATTTATATGTGCTTATTAAATTTCTATATAGGTTCACATTAATTTTTAATAAATATATGTATATGCATAGATATTGATATACTTTGCGTATGTATATAAACACACATTAGCCTTTTGTGTGCATAAAGATATGTCAACTTTCTGTATGTATAAACACATTTCAACTCTGTGCATGTGTTTATAAATATATATAAACCATATGTGAGTATAATACGTTCAACCGTGTGTGTGTGTGTGTATAAATATATATTATTATCACATGCATACATATATATAATAAAACCAGACATTTTATATACTTTGATAATTATATGTGTGCGTGTGTGTAGCATCGGTGTACAGCTGAAGCAGCACTTCAACACCCATGGATATTAAAAATGGCACATCGTGATTCAACCTCTCTTGAGACACCCACAACACTCATTAACAATTTGAAGGTCAGCATTTGTAATATGTTTTTCAATCATATATATACAGTAATAAGGCTTGACACACTGTATAATCTTTTTTAGTCACTATAAAACAATGATATATAGAGATCTTTCTGTCATTACATTTTTGTGAAATTGTCATTAATAGCACGCTTATATATATATAGTAATGATTTACAGATATCTATGTCATACATTTTTGTGAACTTGTCAATAATAATAACACACATACATACAGATATATAGAATTTTACACACACCATGAATTTCTCATAATAATAATTACATATACACATATAGTAATGATCTATGTATCTCTACTTCATTACATTTTGTCAATTTGTCGTAATAATCACACACACGATATATATACAAATGACACCTCCAAGCACATTGATGTTTATAATTTTTTTATTACACACACACACCCACACACACACACACATCTATATATCCTAGTCTTATTTTTAATCAATTTAAAATTATATTGAAAGACTTAATTTTTTTGGACTCAATTATTATCTTGACAAACATCACACACATCCTATTTATTATTTATACTTTTACTATATAACATCCACCCACAATGGCTTAACTATTTTATTTACACATCTTTTATCAACAATTGAATTAACGAAAACAAACTATCTAACATATATATTACATTTTTACTCACTCTGGACGTATAGCACATCCAGCAGTGACCTAGGGTTGTTAAAAATAATCAAATATGCCTTATTTACTATAAACCTAGACAAAAGCACACACACTCTCACATACACAAGCAAACACATATATATACACACACTATCACATACACACAAACATACATTGACACATATTTATTGGTCTGCATACCTAGTAATTTGTAAAAGCATAAAGTTATATATAGACGTACACACACATATAAACACGATCGTATTCATTTTAAAACCCACAGAAAAGGCAATTATTTTGTAGATATAGAGACATCAACAAATAACTCATAAGGCATATACACACACACATAACAATAACTTGTTTATATCTTATACACATATATCCAAATTAGAAAAACCACAGACACACATCTAAAATTAAAATCTATATACGACATAAACACCCCTAAATCAAATAAATAAGCAACATAAACACACTTCAAATTCGAATATATAAGCAATGTACATATACCCCAAAACCGAACATATAAGCCTTATAAACACACCTCAAAATTTAAGATATAAATGATTTAAACACACCTTAAAATTTAACACATTGGCTATATACACACGCACCTCAAAATTGACTATATAAATGATATAAACAAATCAAAGTACTATATATTTTAACCAAAATTTCAGAGTTTTAACACTATAAATAAATTGAAGAAGGCCGCTCTTACTGTAATTGCTCTCCATGCCTCACAAAAGGAAGTGAATAATTTGAAGGAGATATTCTTCAATCTTGACACCGATAACAATGGAAAATTATCTATTAAAGTATATTTACATTATATGTAATTTAAAGATATATGCTCACTCGTTTATATATCTATATATATAAACACATACAGTTCTATACATTATGTTAGTTTTAGACACTACTCTACAGGTTTATGATGTATATACACATTAAACTTCACAGCAGACTATTTTACATTATTAGGATATCTGTACACATATTAAACATTGTGATATGCGTACACATTGAAATTTTATTTAGGTACAATACACTATATACATGTCGAAATTATAAATATTAATTTATTAAAACATTCACACATATTATATACAAACCAATATCCCACTTCTGTATTCTATACATCTTACACAAATCAAAATATACATCTAATATTTTTTACATCTTTTACACATCAACCTATACATCTAGTGATGATGTTTAATTTTCCAATCTATTCACACATCAAATTGGATAGTAAAATCACACACACAATCATCCACACCGACCAAAATTATAATGATGTTTTATACACAGGAAATGAAGGAAGGATTAGCTCGATTTGGTATACAAGGCTCTGACGTTGATTTCCATCAAATTCTTGAAAGTTTAGACTCCAATCGATCGGGGGCTATTGATTACACAGGTTAACTTAATAGATACAAACATACACGAACTGTATGTAAATAAATTTAAAAATTTGTGTGAGATATATGTATGACATAGTACATAAAATTTTGTGTGTGTGATCTTGAATTTCGTGTGTGTGATCTTGAATTTTGTGTGTGTAGTCTTAAATCTCTTGTGTGTGATGTGGGAATCCTAACTTTATGTTGGATTTCTTGTGTGTGACATGAGATATTTTGTGTGTGTTATGTGATGTGTAAGTTCTTATATCTGATGTGGGATTCCTTGACTGTGCCTGTGGTGTACAAATTCTAGTGCTTGTTATGTGGTGTGTAATTCCTTGTGTGTGTAGTGTGATGTATGATCACTGATGTGTGTTATGTGATATATAATCCCTGGTGTGTGTTGTGTGAATTTGTGTGTGTGTACTCTAATAACTCCTTGTTTGTTTACTGTGATTTCTCGTATGTACTATGTGATTTCTTGTGTGTATAATTTGAATAATTGCACGTGTGTTCATTGTAATGTGTGGAAACTAAACACTTTGCAAGGAGTGTATAAAAACATAATTGGCACACTAGGCGCAAAGATATTCCCCATACACATATATTTAAACAATATAAAACAGATTGCTATATCAATCTGTTTTGTGTATGTTTTTTATTTAATAATTTATAAAATTGTTCATAAAAACAGAATTTTTGGCGGCTACCATTGATCAACAAATGTATTATAATGAAATTGCATGTAGAGATGCATTTCGTGTTTTTGACCTGGTTTGTAGATTTAAACACTCATACTATTGAAATAATATTCTACACAAATTCGACACTATAATAACTTCATTTCAGTATATACCTAAAATAACATTTAATAAAGACACACATAACCAAAATACAAAAATTTTAATAGACTCAATCAGATATATACTCAAAATATTATTTAACACGCCCTAATAACCTCACTTCACATGCACCCACAACCACACTATGCACACATTCACAATAACACTCCTCATGACCCTAATAATGTCCACCTAACTCATACTCAGTATTACACATTGAATTACTTTTCATTAATAAACTTACATAATAAGCACTCTGTTTATATTTAAATTGCAGGATAGGGATGGTAAGATAGAAAGGAGTGAGCTAAGGAAAATATTTGACTTCAAAGAAATTAATTCAAACCTCGATGATATGTTAGATAACTTACTAACAGAAGTTGATCTGAATGGTGACGGTGTGGTGAGGGTGTGTATGTAAGAATGTTACCAAAAATTGGTGTGTTTCTTAATGTATTAAAAACAGATTGATTTTGAAGAATTTCTCAAGATGATGAGGAATAGCCCTGATAATATATTAAATGCATTATCTTAGTATGGACACACATCTCTTGATATATATACTCTTTCCTAGTATGTAACTACTTAGGTGCAATTTATTTATTGCAGCATTACTAATAACACTTGATAAATTACAAGATTACACACTAACTACACACATCTTATATAGTTTAGATCTAGTTTTTGGAAATATCCACATAATTAGAAACAACAAGTATAACAATTATTTTTACGCACAAGTATAACACGTTTGAGATTTCATAATCAATGTAATTTATAAAATTTTTATAAGCAATACTTTAATTTCAAAATTTAGTAGAGATAAATATGTAATGTAACATTTTTTCATCATTTTAGACTTGGGATCTTTTTAAATAAAAGTGGATATCATACCTATTTATATCAGAACAATTCGTTTAGAAATAGCACAAATCCAACCAATTTTTGGCTGCACATGTGTATGTTTATAAAACAAAATATTCAAATTAGCTAACAGTAAACCTTTGATACGAACTTTCAATATTTATTAAAAACTTCTATTTTTGATTAAAACAAAATATTCAAGCATAAAACCAACATATCAAGAGGATGTCTAATTGAAGAAAATTTTGAATTATTAGGGAAATCTCTAATGTATTATCTTACAAACAGAAAATAACTAAATTCTTTAATCCATAAAAAAATAAAAATTATAACATTCATTTAGATAACACTCGTATTAGTCAGAAACTTGTAACACAAGACGAAAAATTTGCATATACGAGATGTGTATTAAATTGCTTGACATATTTGGAGTTATAAAATTAAAATTGATGATCGGAAGATGAGTAATGTTGTATCAAGGTCTGAATTTTTAAATTAATTATAAATTTCAATTATAAGGTTCGTACTAATAAATTAATTATATTATATCAATATCATCATCTATTCAACTCTTTATCGGTCAATACATGCTTCTTAAATTTGACATAAACTGGAACTTAAAAATACTGTTTACATTATAATTAATTCATAATAATTTTAAACTATTTCTTTCATAATTATCGCAGCATCGCTTGATATAACGAATTAGGAAGTATTTCGTTAAGTCCAAATCTTTATTTCGTATAATCTTTCATCTACAACAGTTTGTGTAGTGTAAACAATCTTATCAATTTTTCCAGTTGATGTTTTCATTCATTTTCCACATCTGAGACGAACAAGAAGCTGTTAAGATTATCTAATAATCCTTGATTAAAGTAAATAAAACATAAGTATTGTGGTATTAATTTCAAAAATAAATCATTTGAAGAAAATTAGTTGTACTTTTAGCTAAAGATATAGTCTTAGATATAGTTGTAGATTTGGTTGAAAATATAATTAAAGGTAAAGTTAAAGATATAGTCTAAGGTATAGTTGTAGAAATAACTGTAGGTTTGATAAAAGATAAAATAAAATATATGTTTGAAAATATAGTTAAAGATGTTTTTGAAGATATAATTGGACACCTAGCTTAAGAATTAGTTGAAGATTAGTTGTAGACTTATTTGGGTAAATTAGATGAAACTTGTTTAAACATTTAGTTGAACTTTATCATTGCTGATTAAGACTCCAGTGTTTCCATAACTTGTAACGATTATTAATGTCCAATTAGAAAATTTTGATAATATGTTCTGAAACATAAGAAGATACATTGCTTATCAACTAGTTGTATTTTATTAGAAGTTTTACTTTCTACAATTCTTGTATGTTTTAGATTTAAAAAGGAGAGTAACTATCTTGAATGACACAATTTGAACTGAAAAATTTGTTAGATACACTTGCATTGTTAGGAATTTTTGGATACTAAACAAAATAAATTAAAAAGTAACAGACATCGGAGCTAATAATAACTTTGAATCCTATCCACAAAAACAATTATATCTAATCTAGTTTCTATACTTTTGTTCTCTAGTGAAACTTTTTGATTAGTGTTTGTAACTATTAATTGAATGATTTCTATATATCAAAGAT
>JADHZB010000295.1:3766-40420 GCA_015657535.1 Nephromyces sp. MM_2019 | reverse complement strand
GGGGGGGGGGGATAAGAAGATCGGAGGGTGTAAAAGTAGTCGTGTGTATGGGTATAAGGGGAGGTAATGTGTGTATATATTAATGTATATTAGTGCAAATATCTAGATATGTGTGTATGTATACAAGAATTTATATGGATCATATGTCTAGGATTGTTTGTTATGTTGTATCTATATGTATGTAGATATATATAAGTATGTGTGTGGCTATACATATGTATATATCTATGTGTGAGTATAGGTTATATCTATATATGTGTGTATATATATAATGAGTTTAAACTCCTTACTGTAGAGCCCCCTAGATTCACCATTGCCTCTACTGTCCGTGAAAAATAGCTAGCCAAAACTGGGTTTAACTGTGTGTAAAATTGTGTGTAATGAACACATAGCAATGTGTGTGTGTGTGTGTGTGTGTGTGTGTGTGTGTGTGTGTGTGTGTGTGTGTGTGTGTGTGTGTGTGTGTGTGTGTGTGTGCTTAGGGAAATTATACATAAAGAACTTAATTAATTAATTTTATAGACACAGTATATATAAATTACCGGGGTAGGGTTATCTAAAAACCTCCATAAAAGTTTAAGTGGTGATGGATTTTTTTGTTCCAATAAATTTCTAAAATATATATATATGTATATATGTATATGTGTAAATATGTGTGGGTGTGTATATTATATATATATATATATATATATATAAAATGTGTGTAAATTAATTATAAATTACGTCAAAATTCGATTAATTCCCGCAGAAAATGCCTCACTTGCAATAAAAGGTAATCTTCAAAAATCATATAAAAATGTGTGGTGAGTGTGTGAATGTGTAATGGTGTATATGCGCATTTCTATGTGTGTGTCTTTGTGTGTGTATGAATTTGTATGTTTGTGTAATTGTAGATGTGTGTATTTGTGGATGTGTATGTAATTGTGTGTGTAAGCGTATTTGTATTTGTATGTATTTGTCTATGTGTGTGTAATTGTGTGTGTGTGTAATTGTGTGTGAGTATATTTGTGTGTGTTTATGTATATATGAGTATATATATATATATACCTTTATGTGTGTTTTTGTATAGTGTATGTGTGTGTTTATGTGTGTGTGTTTATGTGTGTGTGTTTTTAAGTGTTTATGTGTGTTTGTTTTGGAGTATATATGTATGTGTGATTTACTTACTTATATCGCCTCCTATCATCAGTGTCATCTTCAGGTTCTAGTGTGATTAGTTCAATCATCCGTAAAATTGAACTAGGCCGTATTATACTAAAAAGTGTGTGTAATTATTTTGTTTGTATATAAGTATTGAGTATTTGAGTGTGTATGTGTGTGTAATTATTAATGTGGAATGTGTGAAAACTAATAATCAATTTCAAATTGTGTAGTATATAATAAAAATTACACAGCTTTAATAAATAATAATCTTATACATGTATTTACACCGTATTGAATAGATTTATTCTCTCACACGTACATATGTTTCATATATATACTTACACACACACATATATATATCATATATATATTTACACACACACATATATATATCATATATATATTTACACACATAGAGATATATATTATAGATATATATGATTACACAAGCAAATATATTAAATAAATTAGCACACATATATATATCATATATATATATATTTGCACGCACACAGATATAGATTATATATATAATTATACACACATGTATATATATCATGTAAATATTTACACACACAGTTCCCCTTACAAACTAATTAGGTCTTGATTGTGGGCCTTCAATTCTTGTAAAAATGACTCTGAACCTAAGAGGTCTTCAATATCACAACTTGGTTCCGCTAACAACAAGTCAATATCAGCCCTATTTACACACACACACATATATATATATGTTTAGATAGACACACACACATTTATATAGACACACACACATTTATATAGACACACACACATTTATATAGACACACACACATTTATATAGGCACACACACATTTATATAGAAACACATACATTTATATAGAAACGCATACATTTATATAGAAACGCATGCATTTTTATAGGCACACGCACACTTATATAAACAAATTTACATTACACACAAATTCACACATACCCCCTCATTTTGGCACACATACACAAATGGAAAGATACATACACACAATTAAACACTTACACATTAATTATAGAGTATAAATGTATTTCAATTATAGAATATACATACATATATAAATATACCTAATTATTATTAAATAAAAATTATTGAGTGTGTGTGTAGGCATGCAATTGTGTTAAGTCAATGTGTGTATATTACTATGTGTGTATGGCTCTGTGTCTATATGCTGCTATATGTGTGTGGCTCTGTATTTGAATGTTACTATGTGTGTGTATCTCTATGTGTGTGTGGCTCTATGTGTGGTGAACTTTATGTGTGTTCATTTCTTATGTGTGGCTGTGTGTGTATATATTATTATGTGTATGGATCTCTATGTGTGTGTATTTCTTACGATGAAGCAGAGGTGACATTCTCCCAGAATGAACCACCACCATGTAGGTAATATTCACCTAAATTATACACATTTGTTTTTGTTTACATGAATAGTCTGTGTGTGTATGTGTATAAGTGGAGTATATATTGCTTGTGTATGTATAGTGTGTATGGGTGAGTAGAAATAAATTATATGTGTGGAAAGGTAAGTGAACAGTATAATTATGTGTGTGTAAGTGTATGTGTATGCGTGCGTATATATATATATGTGCGTTTGTGAGAGTGTGCGTATATATATATATACAAATATATATGCGTGTGTAAGTATAGTACCTTCCATCGCTTAAATTTAGCGTCGTTTGGGTGTTAACAGCCGATATGTCCTTTACAAGAATATTGATTTAATACATTTATGATGTTATACTTATGTGTGTATATAAATATGAGTGTAGTGCCCAGTTTTGAGTGTGTGTGTAAGTGTATATAAGTGTTTGTGTGTGTAGATATATGTATGCATTGATGTGTGTTATTGTTACCTTTTAAAAATATGTGTGTGTGTGTGTGTGTATGCCCCTGTTAAGTTTGATTCAATTTTAATTTGTAGTTGTGTATGTTGATCTGATTTGGTATATATATATGGTGTGACTAGTTCTAGTAGATATAAAGTTGTGCATGTATATATAATTGTGTGTATGAATGAGCGTGTGTTTGTAATTGAGGGTGTGTTTATGATTGAGGGTGTGTTTGAGTGAGTCTGTGTGTGTGTGTGTGTGTGTGTGGGTGTTTGGGTGTGTGTGTAGTCACACAGTCTAATGGGATATGTAAATCTTTCAAATTTGAAAAATATAATAGTGATATATAGAATTTATGATTTACTAACTCTGTGTAGTGAATGAGGCTATGTATAATGGGTGGCTATATAGGGATGTATTTATAGAAATATGTGTGTTTAGAGGTAGATGTGTGGATATATAAATAGATATATATAAAGTATTTAATGTGTATATATATAAATTTGTGTGTATATAATACTATGTATTGATTTGGATTTGCTTGTATGTAAATGTGTGTGCATACAAGTATTTAATGTGTGTGTAAATGTGTTTGTGAAACTTGTGGGTCTTTAAGATGTGTGTGTGTGTGTAGATATTTGTGTGGATAAAATGCCGTATATGTAAAAATGGTTATGTAAACACATACATATTTGTGAGTAACATGTGTGTACTATATTTATCTATATATTTGTATACACAATATGTGTGAATGTAAACATGTGTGTAAGTCTAGTTAAGCACAATTCGTGTTGTATGAATTTCTAAACATAAATGTGTATAAATTGGAGGAATTTCCCTAGAATAGTTTTCATTTGAAACTTTATATACAATATATCCTTGCAAAACATTTACTTATTGAATACATATACATTGAGATTAATTTCATACAAATTTATTATGATTATATTATATACCCAAATTACTAGTATGACTTTATTTATATTGCACTCAAAATATTGTTGAATATGGTAAAATACAAACTTGTGTTTATTATATTTATATATATATAATAACACATTTCTACGAATTTATTATTATACACACCTATGTATATATAACTTATTTTAATCTTTATGTACATGTTGAGTGTGTGTAATGTACAACTTTTTGGGTTTATTTTCTAAGATATAATTACTTAATAAATGTTCAAATATGTGTACCAATGTGTGTATTTTTTTGTTGTAAATCAGTGTAATATTTTTGTGTGTAAATCAAATTGGCTGTTTATATGTATATGTGCCTTTTTGACTGTATATAAATAAACAGATATTCACTTGATTAATGTATAAGTAGGTATATGATATAGGTTATGTGTGTGTAGGTGTAGAAACATAACTACCTCAATGTATGATTTCATGGTGTGTATATTTAGTTGTTTAGATGTTTTCAAAATGTTTAATAATGAGATGTATTTAGTTTGTGTCAAATAAATTAGAGATTATTTTATTGTTCACCCCAATATACATACATCTTATTGTATGTAATAATATATTTATTACATATTAGATGTGTGTGTATGGAAATGTATACATCTTTATATATAGTATTTAAAATTTGCTTATTATAACATGCTAATTGAATCAAATTTTCGAATGAATTTGATGTTTTCCTGAAATGTATATAGATGAGTATAACGGTTTGAAGTGTTACTATTAAGTATATATAATGCTAAATATTATTTATCACTGATTATTTCTGTGTGTGATATGGGTTATAAGATGATAAATTATACTAGTAAATATATAATTGGGTGACTAGTGTGTGTTTATAATGATTAATAATATCTCTAAGTGATTTGTGTACAAGTCAAGTAATAAAAAATAGTTGAATATATATATATATATATATTTATATATATATATGTCTATAATATGTTTTAAGTAGTGATAACCTGTGCATATATATACATCTATATGTATATGTTATTGGAAATGTGTCAAAATTGTCGAAAACTATGCATAATTTGTGTATGCCTGCTTGATCAAATGCACATAAAGAGTAAGATGCGGGTACGTATTAAACCCTTGAAAGTGTATAAAAATTAAGATGTGTGTGTGTTTGCATAAATAAAGATATAAATATTTGTAGAAAATAGATTCCTAATTTGATAAAATTTTTATCAAATCAAATAAGAATTTCAATCATAAAGTTATTGGTAAGGTTAAGGGTACTAAAAACTTAATGTTTGATAAAATGGTACAAATACGAATTTATTTGAATTTAACAAAATTTTAAATTTTCTAAAATAATTGAATGGAATGTTTAATGCAAATGAATCATGGCTTAAACGCTTCTTCCTTCTTCTATTGCCTGAATGGAAGGTGGCCTATCTTCAGTACGGGAGATGATTTGAATTTGTAGTGTCTACTAATCTCCTTGTTTATTAATGTATTTGAGATTTGTGTGTGTTGTTATATAAAATTAAATATATTCTAATGTGTTAATGTGGTTTTGAATATAATTAATTTTGTTTTAGAGTGTAAAAGTGTTTGTGTTAAGTAAGGTTGTATTCTACACAAAAAAAATTATCTAAAGATATAAGAGCTAATTTTAGATATTTACACGCAAATCAATTTACTAACTAATAAAGAAAACGAGATAATACAAGGTATGTTTGGTGCCTAAACCTTAGTGGTTGGGGTTATAGATAATGTTTCTTTTCCATATCTCTGAAACGTTTCCAAATATAGAATCCAAAAGAAAGTGTAATCAATATGAGGAAGATTGTCAGTAAAAAGCTGATTGAGTGGCGACTTTGTATGGAGTCTTCCAACTGTTTCGAAGACTGAATTAAATTTTGAAGATCTTTAGATGGTAAAGCGGTCGTTTCAAGTTTTTTACTGATCTTGCCTATTGTGCTAGTTTGGAGTTGATTTTGTTGATTTATTGTTTCTTTCATCCCATTTAATTGCAACATGAATTGCGGTATAGAAATAGTGCTATTAGTATCTAATAAATTAATTAAACTCCTGTGTATTTCATTCACGGAATTTTCTAAATATTGAGTTTTTAATGTTAATGAGCGAACTGATCTAAGTAGCTCTGATTCCCTGCTAGTTTGCTCAGCAATTTGTTTATAAACTACTCTTGATAAGGATTGTACAGATTCAGAAACTTCACGTTGGTTCATTGCTTCTGGATATCTTTTAAGTAAATTTTTTATTTCTGGGTTTGTGTTGATTTCATCTAGATCATGGTTTTCTTCTCCAACTAAAGATGGGTCCAAGTTGTAAGTAAGCATTGAATATAAGGCGATAGAGTGTGGATTAGTGGAAATCATATTGCCTGTATCTGCAGTAAATCCAACATAGCCACCTGTATTGACATTAATGTCTAAGTTGAATAGTTGTTTCCAAGGACCATTGGCTGAACAGATTTTACCAAAAAACTCATTGGGGCCAACGGATAGGTAGAATACTTGTATTTCATCACTGCTATTAATAAAGTCATATTGAACTGCTGTGGTTAATTGATTTGTTTTACCTTCTTTAGTCACGCTAATAACTGTAATTTCAGGGTTATACAGGCCGTTTTGATTTGTGGTTGAGAAAACTATACCAACCCCATCGAAATTAGGTATAGCTCCCATAATTTTACCATCAGGATTTGACATATTAGATTTGTTATTTGATACGTATGGTTGTGAAGAATACCAAAAGGCCATACCTTTTGGTGTTGAGTTATTGTTGCTTTCTTTCAAAAATTTGAAAGAAAACATAATTTGGAAGTTATTGGTTTCTAATGGCTGTCGGTGCCACATTTGGCCTTGTCTATTATGTATAGATGGTGCCAGGATGACATGTTTTCTGGTAGGTGTACAAGCGTCATCAAAATGCCAGCTGAATTCATTAGTTTTGAGATCACGTGACATAGGGGGTTCAAATGAATGATGGAACAGTCTAATTTTGCTTTTATCAGTTGTATTAGAGTCATCGAAAAAAGATAAGTCAGTCATAGGTTTGTCCTCGACAGGAGGTTTGTGTAATGATACTTGTGCCGAATCTACTTGCTCTTGACTAATCCCCCAATCAGAGCGAAAGAGAGAATAGAAGATGAAGAAGCATAAAAAGGGGGAAGTAGAAAGTGTATGTACAGTACTCATTCTGGTAAATTTAAATCGGTGTTAGGCTTGAATATCTTGGAACGGTATATTATTTAAAATTTTTGGTATAATGTGTAAGTGGTGGTTATTTAGTTGTTTCGATGTTAATTTTTTCGAATCACTTGAGGTTGTTGTTATCAAAAATGATAATAATTTGGTAAAATGTAAATTAAGAACAAAATTTAAAACTATTTACTAACAATTGTGAAATTACATTCTAGTTGTAGTTAGACACTTTCAATTACAATCCTATCACTAATAATATAGTTTAGCAAAGGAGTTAATTGTTTTTACTGGCAAAGTATTTATAATATTTTTAATAAGGGTTATTTAATTATACAATTTGGAGAACAGCAACTAAATTACCTAAATGCAGTGATCAAAGTTCAGTAACAAACTCTATAATGGAAAATAATTATTTATAAATCTAGGACTATTCATTTACATTTAAAGTTTAACCAAGATTATTTAGTCAAGAACAATGCTCGAATTGAATCTTTTACAAATATTTTGTTATTCCCAAGATTATGTAATTACTATTCATATCTAATTATATAATTATAGTTTAATTTTTGTATTGGTTAATTATATGTATATATGATTCAATTGATTTAAAATCTTTAAATCAATTAAAATAATAATAAAATAATGGAAATTTCAAACATCTTTGTTATATTTAATTAACATTGACAAATTCTGTTTATTAAAACGAATAAAATATATAAAAGGATCAGATTTTACTTTATTCACTTAAACTTAATAGTTTTAGTAAGCGCTACTAATAGTATAGATACAGAAACGATAATTTTAATTAAGAACATTATAAATATAAATGTTTAATAAATATACATGAATAAAAATCACACATGTAATGTGAAAACTTTAAAAAAACAACTACATAAAATAGTTAAACAATTGTATTATGTCTAGATTAAAAGATTTATTTCGACACATTTTTGAAAGCATCTTCCATGGTTTGTAATACTTGATCAGCATTTTCTTTGGTGAAGCATAGAGGAGGAGTTACACTGTAAATAAACAATTGGTAAATTTTGTATTATAATCAAGGGGTATCAATCATTTAAAAAACATTCTGTCTAGATATGTGGCAAAAAAATTGTAAATATAAGTCATGTACGTAATCTTACCGAATTACAGATCCATAACCACATTTACCAACTAGTACACCGTTATCTTTGCAGTATTCCATAATTTCGTCAACAATAGGAGCATCAGGAGTTTTTGATTCTTTATCTTTTACAAATTCAAGTCCCATCATGAAACCACTTCCTCTGTTAAAATTATAAAAATTGTTAACGTTGAGGTTTGAGTACAACTATCTTTTATATTTAATACGAACCTAACATCACCCATAAAGTGGTATTTATCTTGCATTTTAGTAAATTCTCCCATCATATAATCGCCCAACTTTTTAGCATTTTCCTGGGAAAAAAAATTTCAAGTATTGTAATCCATCTCAATCTTAATCGTGTATAATATATTGTTGTAATATCCCATGTATAGTTACTTGCATATTCTCTTCTTTAATAGTCTTTAATGTGCCATAAGCAGATGCAACAGTTACATTATTTCCTAAAAAAAGTCATAAAAATTGTCTCGTTGATTCGAGATACAAAGCTTAAAATTTTACCTCCAAAAGTGTTGATAAAAGTTTTCCTACCAACACAATTCATAACTTCTTCTCTAGCAACAACGGCTGCGATTGGTATACCATTTCCCATAGTTTTTGCCATTACACAAATGTCAGGAGTGACATCATGATATTGCCATCTCCAAAAAGTGCTACCTGTTCTGCCCCAACCCGTTTGCACTTCGTCGGCCAATGTTAAGCCACCTGCTGCTCTTACAACATTGTAGGCAGCTTTTAAATAACCTTCTGGATAGCCTGTCATACCATTAACACCTTGCACACTCTCTGCCATAAAAAGAGCACAACTGCCACCAGTGTTTGACCAGATTGCTTCTTTCAAATCATTTGTGTAAAATTCTACAGCTTTTTCTGCTGAAACCAAACTTCTGTATGGATTGGGGTTAAGTAATTTATGGAAACCGAAAGAATGAGGTGTTTTATATTTTTGAGTCTTGTTACCCAAAGCTCCCATAACTGTATTTGTCATACCATGGTATGCTCCTCTAAAGGAAAACACATCATAGTTTCCTGTGTATTCGCGAGCCATCATAATTGCTAATTCATTTGCTTCGCTTCCAGAATTGACAAGATAAGCACTATATCCTGGTGGGAATGTTGCTAATAATTCATCAAGGTATTCAAACATTTCCGCAGACATATAACAACAGCTTGTATGAGTCAATGAGTTGATAGCTTTCATCTGATAAGCAGCAATTTTGGGGTGACAGTGTCCTAAACCAACAGATAAGATACCTCCGAAAGAGTCAAGATATTCTCTGAAAATAGAATATTCAAGTTGAGTCAAGTAAGTAAAATTTGGCTTTAATCGGAGTTTATAGAGTATTTAAAAGCATAAAAAAGAAATAGAAAATTCCAGTATATATAAAATACAATAGAATCCTGTAAAATTAATCTCAAAATTACAAAAATTCAATGAAAGTACATAAACGACTTGGCTTGCTTTACCCCAAGTTGACAGGTGCTTGTGTTCCCTGTTGGAGTTTCAATAGGTCATTGCAATTCAATAAATAGCTCATATTTTATAAATTTTATGTAATAAAATAAAAAACGATATTGGTTATACACTTACTTTCCACTGTGATCGTATAGATATTGCATTTTTCCTCGTGCTAACATTACAGGCTTTTTATAATACATATTGAGAAAACCATGTTTGTTTCTCTTTTCATAAGTAGCTTCATAGTCGTAAGGTTTTCCTGTAAGAGTGCTTGTAAATGGAGCTGAAGTGTTCATTTTCTCACTTGTTTGGGTACTTGTACTGGCCATAGTAGAAGCTTCAGCAGAGAAGAATCTTAAGTTCTTAATACCCAAATAAGCTGAGTTGGCCTTCAAAAGGCTAGATAAGTTTGTTAGTTTACTATTCATTTTTATTGGTTTCCTAATTCTGCTTTGGTAATAATATTGTTTTTAGTTAATTCTGCAGATACTAATAAAAAATTATGAATTTTAAAAAGTTTACGTTGGTTTTATATAGTTTTGTATATTGTATAATCTGGATTCTTCTTTTATGTACTAAAAAAAGTTACTTAAAATTAAAGACAGTTATAATAGTTTCCGGAATGTAAAAAATATAACTAAAAAGTTTTTTTTAATATTGTTTTATTTTGTATTTTATACTTACTAATGTCCAAAGGATGGTTCAAATTTTGGAAATTTTTGTAATTATATCTAGTTTAAGTGCTATCTGAGGGCGTCAAATGGTGCTGTTAAAGTTTTAAAGAAAAAGGATACTTCCCCACTAGGATAGTAGATTGATTTAAAAAATTCTGTTGTATATTCCAACAAACACAGGAATGAGTGTAGAGTAAGTAGTAGGAGCTCTTTAAAAGCTTCGGTTGTGCAGGTAGTTAAAGGTATTGTACACCTCTAAGCTAATGGTAATTATGTAATATTGTGTAATCTTCTTGCATACAACCTCCACATGAGCGATTATATAACATTGCACACCCCTATAAATGTTGAATAAATGTCTAGATTAGATATATATACCCCACAAATGGTTACTAAAGCAAAAATGTAACTTCAAACATTTGCTAATGGCTTTATAAACACAGACTGATAATAGGATACACACAAGATTAAAAGTATAGAATAAGAGACATGTCAAAAAAATCAAATCGTATACCCCATATGCACTACAAAACAAGTTAATAACCTCTGCACACCCTGCGGTAGAAAATATCAATCCTAACACAAAACTACAACCTTGCATTATCAAGTACCTATTAACGCACTTTAACAATAACGTAATAAGCTATAACATAAGCTTTAAAGCAAAATAAAATTAACCTATACACACAAATTAGAACACAAATCTCGCTCGGGCGTGCATTGCGTAAGTAGGCTGTAATATAAAGAAATTACAAAAAATGTGAAAAATTGTCTTATACACAACACAGAAATACATCCACTTCCACAGCGAAGACTGGTACTTTAAAAAAGTTGTTACATGTTTTATAATATGCAATTGTAAATTTTGTTTGCTTGAAATTAAAAATTTGTTATTTGGAGCATGCAGACAAAAATATGAATTATGATTGATACTTTTCTTTTATAAATATATTTCCAATATTTTTATAAAATATTTTATGATTAAACTTTTATTTAATTTTGTGAGTGCAAACTTTTATATTATAAACGAATAATAAAATAGATAGCTCCACTTTATAAAATTATCTCTTATAAGTTTATATACATTTTCACAGTAACAAACATTAATAGACTGGAGATATATATGTATATATAATTAATATACACACATGCTTTTTGCACTTTCACTCTTGTTTTCTTTCAACATTTACTTTAGTGACAATTCACACAGAGAATTCTTTAGTTTTTATATATTGAAATTACAAGTATATCATTTTGGTCTGGTGCTATATAATGTTTAATATGAGTATATAATATTTGGGTTATTTAAGGATAATATTACTATATAAATTTAATAAAATTGTGTACGTTTTAATATGATTTGATTGTGTTGTGCCAGCTTCATGTAATTTTGGGGTTTTAATTTCAATGTTATAAGAGAGTATCAATTGGTTAGCTTAATGTAACGAGTGTAAATCAGACTGATATGAGTGTGTAGATTTTATATAATTCGAGAGAGACTTAAATATGATATGTATAAGAAAATATGGAAACAGTCTTCAAATTCTATATTTATTAAATTAGGCAAATGTGATGTATTTAAAGTCATCTCAATTAAATTTAATAGCTGAAATGATTATTCAATGTTGAGAAGATTTATTCCTTAATTCTTTTTTATAGATAAGTGATATGGTTAATATTTTACATTTATATTTTCTTGCTTTATAAATTATGACAGTCAATTGCTACTTTTTAAACTCTTCCACCCTTTTTAAAAAATATAATTTACATCATATTTTGAATTCATAAAAATTTACACCTCCTAAGACATGATAAAAAGCTAACTTAGTAAATTAAAGCTGCTAAAGAAAATTAACTAATAAATAAATCAAACACTATTGTTAACTTATAAACCAAGACTATATTAACATCATACACAAATAACCACAACAACACATGCACTCTTTAACAAAAATGCTCTTAATTTCACTTAAACTAACTTAATCTAGAAGGAAATCAAAACACCTAAAAAACAAATTAAAGCAGACTAAAACACACACACACAACTCACAATACATTAGTAAATAAGACATAGTAGACTACCCAATAGGCATATTACACACACAACACATAGTTTTTAACTATACTCACACACATGCGCTCACAACGTCGATTCACTTCCTCACACATCTATCCACATGTGATAATCTAGGCTCACACCCACAAATGTCTACCTTCACCTGAACCAACAATGATTGACAACCACAAATACTTACAACCCACACTTATACACAACGTCATACATTAATACCCACACTTTTACAACTTACTTACACTCTCAAAGCACTACACAATATTTAAATCTTTTAACAGAACTAATTTAATTAAATCATATATTTTATAAAATGCAATACATAAAACGTCTGCTTTTGCTTATAAAAATGTTTTTATAAAGGTTCCTAAATTTTCATATTTTTTAATAATTGCTAAGCATAAATTGACTTAAATATTTATAATATTATGGGTATATATGATTAGTGTAGGTAAAGTGCGTGATTAATGAATGTGTGTAACATTTACGTGCATGATAATGACATATTCAATTAATCTTAGTTTGGATAGGCTTTGTATAGGTAAATAAAAACTAATGTGTACGTGCTTACACGATTCAACACACCTGTGCGTATGTTTTCCAGTTTATTCGTGGTATAAATACTGCTCAGTGTAAGAGTATAGAATAGCTCTATGTTAGGTTCAGCGTTTGTTAAGTGTAGTCAAAGAGTACATGTGTGCATAGATAAAACTTGTGTGTTTATATAGCTACAGCGCATGTCTGTATAAAGCTACTATAGCGTAGTGAAAAGATAGGTAATGTGTATGGATATAGGATGATTAGCCTTTTGAATCAAAGTGTGTATATCCGCTGGATGCGTGTCTTTATAGAGACAATGTGTTGGTGTCGGGTGGGTACACATTCGAGTTCCATACAAGTATTTTGCGTGTGCGATTTTAGTATGAGTTGTTGTATCTATCTATTTAGTGTACACACTTGTATAAGTAGAAGAAGCATATTTTGTGCAAAGATATCCCAAAAACATACTTGGACAAGCAAGCGTAAGCAAGTTGATAAATTTTGCATACAAAAAATAATTGAATTTCTACACATAGAAACCCCCCCTAATACATTTCTTTTTCGAAAATCACTTTGTCAGTTCATCAAATCATTTTTATGGATGTTTTGTGAATTTTCAGTAAAGTTTGAACTTTTCTATTAAATTTATCTTCTACTTTATCTCTACATATCTCGATACTATTTTACATATTTCCAAACATCTTCACATATTTTTACACAGTTTTACACATTTCTAAACCTTTTAACACACACCATGGACACCAACGATCACTTCAAATATGTTTCACCAGCAAACGATGTTGGTGAGAGTGTCCTACAAGCTATACTTTTACCCTTTGGAGGCAAGGTTATACAAATGTTTCCCTCCGAGTAAGTATAAGCATGTGTGCATTCAGAAACTGTTATATGCATTTAATTTGTGTCTATGCGTATGTTTAGGTGTGTATGTATAGGTGTGTGTTGCGTTTGTGTAGGTGTGTGTTTTTAATTGCGTTTGTGCAGGTGTGTGTTTTTAATTGCGTCTGTGTAGGTGTGTGTTTTTAATTGCGTTTGTGTAGGTGTGTGTGTGTAGTTGTGTGTGTTGGTGTGCCTCTGTAGATGTGGGTGTTATGACAATTTTATCTTATATTTAATGACCGCTTATTTCAAATATTGTGTGTATAATACAAGTTATTCTTGAAAATCGTATGAGTGACATAGGAATTTGATGTTAATAAACTCTGAACAAGTTATATTTAAGGTGTAAATAGTTTATCTGTATATTGTGTATATATCATACTTATGCCATTTGACGTGCGTATCATGAATAATCTGAACGTTATGGTATAATCTATCTATGCTATATAGCGTTTATTTATGTGGATTTAATTTAAATTTGTTTTATGCGAATTAGCGAATGTTGAGTTTGCCAAAGTGTGTAACATAACATATTATAATGAGTTGACTTGAACCCCTAAGCCTGTCAAAATAACTGCTATCAAATAAAACGATTGTGTAGACTAAAAAATAAAATGTGAAGACATTTGAGCTCTCATAAGTCATGACGAACATACTGCACAGACACTATTCTACACCGCTATATACACACACACTTATTTTCGCACACCAGTTATTTACGCACACCAATTATTTACGCACACATCAACTTATTCACATACACAACACTTATTTACACACATACATATCTTTATTGAACCAATATGGACTTTCTTTAAGATTTTAAAGGGTAATAGAAAATTACCTTTGTTTATATCACTATCATTACATATACTCTTTATATATCCGATTTTTCGCTATTGTCATAATATATAATCAAATTTCGAATATCTTACCAAGTGCTATAAACATGTTAAAAGTACCTTACATACTTTATATAATCAATAATGATCCAAAATTTGACTTATTTGATTGATGTGATATGTGTGTTTTGATGCAACATATATTTAAACACTTTAAAAATAGAAATAAAGCTTTGATCAACTTCTTGGATGACCCCAAAGAAATCAACATTCCCGGTTATACACTATCTGACGCACACCCTTCAGATTTTGATTTTAAAGTTAATACACCTAAAACACTGTAAGCTCCCCATAAAAGTGTTTGTGCAAAATGACGTGGCCAGAACACTCTCAAATATGTGTGTGATGCTTTAAAAATTTTATAAAACACACCTTGTAGATAGCTTTCTTCGTTTCGCACTAATTTGTTTAAGTGCTCTAATTGCATGGGATTTTTATACTCACATATTTTCTGAAACTCACAATAAAAACCTTCTTACCATTGCTACAATACCTAGCATTTCCAACATTACTTTATTAAACTCACAGTACTACCTAATACACTCAATCACACACCTATATTAAAATACACCTATTCACACTAAGCATTTTCTTTTTATGCACAACTGACACTCATTTCCACATACATTTCACACCCATATCCATAAATATTTAAACGACCATTAATTGCAACAGAATCATCCTACTTATTTTTCCCCACACATTCAATTAATATTCAATTACATACATCAAATACACATACGCCTTTCTTAAATATAGAGATTTTGTTGAAGGATATAAATTTCAAGCAGCAGAAGAAGAGGAAGCCACTAATGATGAAAGCAAAGTAATTTAATAAGTTTTTATTGAGTGTGTTTGATCTGTGTGAGTTGGGGGAACAATATTTTATTATTTTTAAAATAATTATTTGAATACTGAGTTTCTAACAACTAATAATCATAAAAAAATTTATAACTTCGCTTCTTTGACCACAATGATCACAACCAATCGCACCCTAGATACCTATAATTATTCACATTATTTTTACTCTATCCTACACCACACTTCTATACATTTTGAAAACGTACATACCCTCAAAACCCTCCGCCCTTTCCTCCTCCCATTTGCGGACACTTAATAATAACACACTTATAAACCTATCAGATTACAAATGCTTCTAACTTTACAAATAATGTGGCATACACTTCTTCAAAACCCAATACAAGTCGAGTACCAATCGACTCATATGACATGTTTTATCGAATCACTGACCCATAGTAAGTACTTTTAAACTTGTTTATTGTGTGATATGTAAGAACATACAGTTTTATACATTTGGGTATTCTCAAAGCCTATATGTCTTGTGTACCTATAATATGATTCAATCCAATGCAGTATCAAAGCCTTTAATATCGCATACAATAATTTAAAATATTTCTAATTCTTTACTCATTCTTCAACACTTATTTTGACACATTTCACCTGTAAATGATTTCACCAACACTTACACACTACAATTGTTACCATTGATTTTTCACTAATTATAGATCTAACTATGCTTTTTTTCCAGCAATTATCTATTACTGATAGAAAATTACTAATTTTTCCCAATCATGTTTACACATTTTCAGCATCCTAGTACCATTTGCCTGTTTGTGGTTTGTTTTCTATAGCTTAGCCTACGTTATTTTTCACTAATTTATTCACATTCAATCCTCATCTTTAACTAAAACACAACACAATAAACACAATCTGCCCAGACTCTATCGCTTTATAGACTAAAATGATTTTACACCCAAACTTTTTATAACACAAGGATCCTTTCTATAAATAGAATACTACATATATATATTTATATATATATATATATTCTAACATTCTGTAATTTTAAGTGATTACATATTCATAACAGTTTTCTTAATTCACAAAATCCCATAAGGGGCTTATATTATCCGATTTTTTAAACACATTTCGACCATAAAAAACCAAAACAGATTAAAGGTTCACACAAGGTGTGAGAACTAGGTCAAAACTTCAAATCTTTTAATATACTAAGCCATAAATAGATACACAGAAACCTATAATAACAACTAAACTTCCTATATATACAATCTGAGCATGTATATTGCTATATCAGTATCAACTCATAGACTGTATGTTTGTAAGAACTTTTGCATCATTGTTTAACTATATATATATATGGTTTGAAATTATTTCTTATACATAAAATACTTTTACAAGATTAGATCTGTCTAAATTTTTGCATAATATTGAGTGCTTGCTCGTGCACAAGTGTGTAAATATTTGCTTAGTTAATTACAGAATGAGATAGCAAACCCAATTTAGACATATTGACTCCCGAGAACATCATTTTGTCTTGTATCACACAAGCTTAATCTAAAGTGAAATTTCACAACTTGGCAAACTGAATTTTATGATTTTATCTATTTTGATGACACTTTATCATTAGAATCTCGTTTTTGATGTATTTAAAAGTCGTTACACATTTTTACACCTTGTATCTGAACATACATTATATCTGACACCTATTTCATTTAAATGTAAGCTTCGAATTCGATTTTTTTTATCATTTCGTAATGAAATTTTTGATATAGATATCTAAATTGATAAGTTCAGTTACAACAATCAAGATGCTGAAATTAGAGCTAGATTACTTTTCTATGGATACATTTTACATTTATAATAATAATAACACAGACTATTAACTATACTATGACTGAGACTGACACAATACTTTACTCATAAATATCATCCACAGTGAACTCTATAAGACCTATATAATTCTACTGAAAAGCTATCAATAAACTCGAAAAATGACTAAAAATGGCCAACTTTAAAAAATCATAATTTCTCATATGGAAACATCATTTGAAGAATTTATATACCCATGGATCATCTTGATGATAGTGATCTTATTTCTTGTTTTTATTTGTCAATGATTACGTTTACAATCACATGAAGAGACCTTATGTAATTGGCTTTGTATTGGCTTAATTGTCTGCATTTTATAGCAGCTTTAGAATGATTTTTTTTGCTTATATTGCACTTTTCCTGTGCCTGTGGAAGTCTGGGATAATTAGGTACTTGCTACCTCACTTGTGCTTGTATTTGTACATTTCATTGCTTACTGCTTTTTTGGTATTCCTGCAAACCATAATATATATAAGTA
The DNA here is from genome assembly GCA_015657535.1 of Nephromyces sp. MM_2019. Lineage (NCBI taxonomy): Eukaryota > Apicomplexa > Aconoidasida > Nephromycida > Nephromyces > Nephromyces sp. MM_2019. The sequence continues at coordinate 22,434 of JADHZB010000295.1, read as the reverse complement.
CTATTGCTTAACATAAATCTCTCAAACAATGTTTTTGATATGTAGATGCATTTTTAGTAACTTTATTTGGTAAATAATACACACAGCTCGTGCTAGATAGGTCCAATTAAACTCGTAAGTTATAATTTTCACTGTCTTAACCATTTTGACACTTAGAATATCGATACTAGTGAGATCTTCTTCCTTTTGAATATAGACTAACAGAATACAAATTAATGTGATATTAAAACAATTCATATCTTGCATTTTTGGAATTTTGCTATATAAAGGGCTAATAAAATTTTCAAAATATTAACGTAACTTCAGTACAACAAAAATATTTTAAACTAATTAAATGAGAAAATAATTTTCTTGTTTCATCCTCGCAACTTGGTTAATGCAATGTTTTTATAGGTTTTAATTCATATGATGTGATATAGAAACTGTTGTAAATATTAATTAAACTCTCTTGATATATTTTTATATTTAATGTAATTAAATAATTTGTAAGAAATGCGCTTTATTCGACCACCTATGTATTTGTGATCAACTTTAAAATTTCATTAAGCTGGCAGAGCAATAATTCATGTATTCTAAAGATTGAAAATCCTTTTAATTTGCTTTAAGTTTAAAACCTGTTTTTTTTCCAAATTGTGGTGAAATCATTTGTGAAAAAAGCGATAATACTAGCATTTAAAAATAAATTGATTGTCTACTAAAGAGTGCTATGATTTAAATTCAAGGGGATTCTTGAAAATACCTAAATTATATTCCCTTGTTTCATCAATAAATTTTATTTTTTGTTCAATTTCAAATCATTGTCTGTTTGTTTACTTGAGAATTTTTATGTATAGATAAAAGTTTATATAATTACAATTCTCGTTTATTGGAATGTACACATTTTTTATTATTCAGTCATATTTAGGTAAATCATTACTCTAGTTTAATACCTAGTTATATTAATCGAGTGTATAAACACTTGAAGCATTCACTTAAATAACTAGATTGTCTATTAGTAGATATGTAGAGCTAAAATCAATACTATGGGTATACTGGAAAATAATTAGCTTGCTTAATTAGATTGTTATATAATTAACATTGAGTTTAGTGATGTATTAAGCATGTGAGTAGCTAGTGTATATTTGTAAATGTGCGGGGTGGAAGGACATAGTGGGCTAAAAGATAAAATTACTTATTTTCATCAAGATCGTTTACTAGATAATATTAAAAGTATTGCAACGTTACGGGCTTAAATTAAATTATCTTGTGTTGATATGTTTATTTATACAAGTATTAAGTGAAATTTGAGCTTAAATTATTAAATCATCATGTTTCGTATTGTCTAATAATATAGTATTGGATGTGATTATGGTGTTAAATTTTAGCTCCACAGCTTTATTTATTGCTTTCAAACTTCAACATAATAAGTTTTTAAATGTATGTGAAATACATTATAGTGTGTCTGATGTAGGTAATGTTGTTAGATGTATGTAAGATAAATCACATTGCTTATGATGTAGTTTATTGTTGTTAGTAATTGGTAAAATAAGTTGTATCATGTATGTTGTAGATTACTGTTGTTAGATGATTTGTGAAACAAATTATTATGTGTGTGATATAGATATTAATAGAAATTAAGATGTGTGTGTGTGATGAGCCATAATGCGTATCGAGTAAACAATTTAGTGGTGGTACAACTATTGCAAGATTCTAGTTTATCACATGAGTTTTAAAAAAACAAAGATTGGACATAGCTGCAGCGTAAGGTGGTTTGATATATTTTTTTTCACGCACAATTCGACAAACACATATATCACATGTCTGTGCACAGTTACACAGGGGAAATTCGCAACATAGTCGCACATAAATTTACAATTGTACATTTTTGGTGTGTAATTATTGAAAATTGTAAAAAAATTTAAAAGTTTATTTAAGGACTCAAAACACACTAGATTCAAGTAGACAAGTAAATAACTCATTGCACAAGCTTTAAACATACACCAACACACCAATTTAACATTACAATACACACATACATACAAAGACATCCCAATACACAATTGCAATTACACACATAGAGTATCAGGTAAAAATATAAAATTGTGTGGTTATCGCACATAGCTGCAAAAGGTTTATGTATAGGTGGGTATATAATAAAGTAAACTGATATATACCTAAGATTGACACAATTATGCTAACAAGCTGATTTTAACGCACAAACTTCTCACGCAACCTTTTACACAAGCCTTTTACACATGAGCTTAGACACACACTTTATACACACACTTTATACACACAATATACACACCAACAAATACAAATAATATACACACAATCAGACACACATATTGCACACTAACATATCTACACAAAGTTAACCCGGCTCAAACAGCAACACGAAAACATACATACACACACATATACATACATATATACATACATCTCCACATATATATGCACGAACACATAACCAGTTAAAAAGTATCCCTACATAAAAATCTCACAAACAATATATACACACACACACCCAATAAACAACTCTCCAAACATCCTATTTAGTGTTAAATAAAAACAAAAACTTACTTTGTACATAGTAAGAAATATGTTTATTTTCGTTTATAAATAATTACTTTTTTTGATGACTCAAAACGCAACTGTTTAATTATATATCTTAAAAGTGACCCACGAATTGGCTAGTTTATTACCAAATTCTATATCTATAAAAACTCAAGGATACACAGCATTACACACATTTATACATAGAAGGTAAATTATTGAAACCTACATAACTCTAAACATTAAATAGACACCGCACACACATATCAAAGCTCCTAAAACTATACATTAACAAATCACTTCATTCAGATGCTTAACACCCACCTTTTCAAAGCCTTTTACACTTGATACTCTAAAATAAGTTTTAAAGAAAAGATTATCTTCCTACTTAGTGAACGTTGAGTAATGCTTTAATCATTTTTATATCCTTATTATAGTAGAGAACCACACATCTAACCTCAACACACATCTATACACCCACCTTCACTACACACACACATTTACTATCCACCAACTCTCCCATACAACCCCATAAACTGACCTGCACACACATAAATACATACAACTCAATCAATACAAAGACGAACACAGAAAAACACACGCATAAATTTATACCTAACTTAACAACAGATCCCCCATCCACATCCCTATACAAGCATACACACATACCATCACACCACATCCACACCACACACATATCAACAACATGATAATCACATCTACAACCCCACACTCTTATCCCAAAACAAAAGCACAAAATTAAACAAATACTACGTACAAATATATACACACATAGGCATATATATATGATTATATTATAGGTAATAAACACAAATTTCTCCCCTATATAAATTATAGGCAAGCACGTACACTTAACTTTGTAATAGCCATAAGTAACTGTTTTATCGGTGAATATTTTCCATTTATTTCATTAGTCTCATTAATCAATTGTCAAAATGTCGTCCAACGATCAAAAGCCTGTACCTAGTCAGATGTAAGCTAATCTACAAACATAACATTGATAAAATTTTGACATTATTCTATTTAACTACTGGTTACGCGCATAAACTTGATCAACAACAAACAATAAGTTTCCCACAAAAATGATCCGTTTATATAATATATATATATATATATATATTCACTCCTAAGACATTAAATACATATATCACTAATGGAAACACTGATTTTTCAATACAAACCGAAAAAATAATTTTTCTTAACACCCAATAACATATATATATACCCTTACTCGATTACATATACCCTCATCTCTCAGCAACACCTCACACAAATACACATTTATAATAGCGTATTACACACAGCTTCACTTAGATATGTTTATACCCTTCTATATATATGCACACACATATAGGAATCTGCAATATATGAAGCAGAGGAAAAAAGGAGCTTCACAAGGTTACTCCCTACTAAAGAAAAAAAGTGATGCTCTTAGTGCCCGTTTTAGAGGTCTCCTAAAAGATATTGTAACTGTAAGTTCAGCTAGCATGTATGTATGCATGTACGTATATATGTATAAGTGTTTATTTATGTGTATGTAATTGATTGGACTTTTGTCGAGAATTTATTTTTACTCATTAGGCTATGTACTATAAACTACTCTATATACTTTCACTTACTGTTGAATGCTTAACTATTTATATTGCAATGGAGTATACCCTCTTACACATATTAACACCTCAAATTACATACAGACATACACACTCTTCCCCATCTCATTTATAACTACCCTATACGCATAAACATCTAAAATACACACACAAACACATACACAAACACAGACCAAGTTATCCATTGGTGATGAACTCAAATCGGCCTCATTTTTATACGCACGTTCTGTTTGGTCTGCCGGGGAATTCAAAAACACGTTGACTGAGTCGATTAAACGACCTGGCGTTACACTGGATATCAAAACAGACAATGTAGCCGGTGTGCGCTTACCCAATTTCGATATGAGAGTAGACCCTACAGTTGATGGTACACACATACTTACAACTAAAATTACACATACAACTACACTTTAGAATATATACGCAAACAAACATATTCTTGTGTATATACACACACAAATATCCTTGTGTATATACAAACACACACACATATCCTTGTGTATATACGCACACATACATATCCTTTTGTATATGCAAACACACTGATATGCACATATATTTGTGTATTCACATACATAAAAACCACAAACTCATACGCACATATTCTTGTGTATATTTATACACACACGCCATACCCACATATACATAATTGTGCATAAACGTAAATATATATAAATGCCCTACTACCTTCTGTATATACATATATAAATTACCATGTACATAAATGCACTAATTTACAAATGTAGTACACTCACCAACACCCAAACACATTTACCGACACATATTAACACACACTTATACAGACAGCACTTGTACCTATATTTTAGACATGTAAACGAATTTACAACTATATATACCATCCATAGATAAAATTATTTTTAATTTGTGTGTAAAAATGATATGTATATATCTGTGTAAAAAATAGTTATGGGTAACATTGGTGTAGCTGCTGGTAGACAGATGATCAGCTCAGCTCGTGATAAATATTTCAAGACCCTCCAATCTATTATTAAACTGGCCTCTCTACAGGTGATATAATGTATATATATACCCACACAAATACTTAAACGCATATATATAATAAATATTAATCTATTTTAAGAAAACAGAGTTTTACACTTTTTACAAAAACCATTATATAATATAAAACCTGGGATAGTTACGTACTTTTTACGTGTATCTCTTTATGTTTGTCTGTTTATATTTATGTATATGTGCGTGCTTAGGCTTATTTACTTTCTTATGATTGCGTGTATATACATTTGTATCTATGTATGTATGAAAGTATGTTTAATTACGCTTTTGTTTTTCTATGTGTGCCATATATGTATGCTTATGCTTGTGTGTATATTATGTTTATGTGTATTGTTTTACGTATGATTGCTTGCATATATATATATATATAGGTATGTGTGTGTATATACTTATCCGTGTATGTTTGTAATTACACACTAAACATATTTGATTTGCTTATAGACTGCTTTTTTCACACTTGATGAAGAAATTAAGATGACAAATAGGCGTGTAAATGCCCTTAATAATGTAAGTTACTTATCCACGCAATTATATGCATTATAAACCGATTTATATGATTATATTTTAGATCAATTCACTAAATAAACACTATTTCCACTGTTTAAAAATTTGAGGCTGATAGCAACAGACTGCAATATACATGATTTTAATAATATAGACAAAGCTATATACACACACTTTATTTTATATATTTATTTACACATTTTCAGGTTGTCATACCAAAGATTGAAAATGATGTAAATTATATTATTAGAGAATTAGATGAAATGGAAAGAGAAGATTTTTTCCGGTACGAAGCCTTAGATATACCCACTTATCAAACTAAATAAATATACACTTACACATACTTAATTATATTTAAGCAATATGTACATATTATTAATCACACAAAAAACATACTCACAACTTACCCCATATACATATTAAATACATTTTTGACGTAATTATTTTTATATAGATTTTTATTTATATTTTTATGAATATATATATATATATATATATGCATAATTTTGAAATGTGTAACTTTTTAAAGACATTTTATTAAATATAATTTCATAGTCTTAAGAAAATACAAAAGAAGAAGAATGAGAAAGCAGATGCAGAAGAAAAAGAAAAAGCAAAAGAGAAGGAAATACAAATACAAAAAGAAAAAGAAAAAGAAAAGGCTGATTATGATAAACCTTATATGAATGGTACAAACATTTGACTTAGCTCATAATACACATTAATTTTTCATTTTTTATAATCCAATTATCTTATATATATAGCTTTACAAATAATTGAATAAATTTTTGATAGATTTTATTTTCCGCTCATTTTGAAAATATATAATTTATTTTTACAAACATTTATCTATACAGGCCACTCGAAACCTTTACCATCTATGATAGATGAGGTTAAGGATGATGATATCATATTTTGACTTAACTACAACTTACACACATACACAAACGCTTCATTATATTCAAGCAAAAAACTTAACACTAATAATTTTATTTATTAGATGAAAAATAAAATACTATGGGCACACTATAAATTATAATAACACTAAGCACAAATTATTTTATTTACATATATATAATTAGTATAGACATGGACTATGATCTACTATTTTGTTGGCAATTTTACTATTCAAACACAGAATTCTAAACATATACACAGCTAGATATACAAATGTTACACGATCCATCCCTTTCCTTGCATCACTCACAATCTACACACAATACAATTTCATTTCTCATCGCATGAATATCTTATCAGTTAAGATTCATTATATAATATATTTTTGTGCTTATTTACACATTATTTTTCTAGCTATATCATGTGTGTAAATATTTGGTTATTACATTTTAAATAAAAAACTTGAAACAAATTTTGTGTTGATAATTTTTTAAAACAATTATAAGTTGTTTATACCGAAGATCGGAATACGTACACATCTTTATATTCTTATAATATCTTATTTGTTGTAAATATTACTTATAATTAACTACATTTAGATAGGTTTTAGATATATAAAACAATTATTTATAAATAATGTATAGCATGTGTTTGAATATTTTGAATAATATTATATATATATATATATATATATATATATATAATTAAGCACTAGAATATTTTTTTGTTTGAATATTTTCATTATTTTATATTCAATGTTTATCTGAAAATTAAAAAATTCCCAAAAATGTATGGAGCAGATAATTTATTCAAAATTTCCATAAAAATATCAAATAAATCAGCTGATTAAAAATATACTTGTTATAAAAATTGATACACAAAAATTTTAGTTCTTCAATCGATACTAAGTAAATTTTTGTATAAAAAAATAATCTAGTTTATAGCTTAAATTTAATAAAAAAGGACTGTCTATTTATTATATTTAATTACATCTTTATCCCTAGTTATCTATTGTTATAATGATAAAAGGAAGTTCTTTTTTATATTATATTTCGGATTATAAATATCAATTTTGTGGTATTTTTTAACAAAAAATTTGACAAATCCGAGTTTTGAAGAAATATTCTTAAAATATTAAATAAAATACAAGATGATTAAAATTATAGTTTTAAATTATATATAAATTTTACACTAATTTTTGCCTCAAAATTTCATCTCTTCAATTATATATTTGGAAATACCTGTGTTATTCAAAATGTATCAAAATTATGATAAATAGATATATATTAGCTAATTTATAAGGGTAGATCATATGTATATAGCTGCTAACTCATTGTAATATCGTTGCTTTTTATGTATATTTTATAAAATTGTAAAACTTTTTGGTTTTATATTATGTATCCTGTATGTATGTAAATATGCACAATGATTCTACAAATCTGTGTGTGTATAAAAAGTAGTACAAATATTTGAATATAGATATATGTTATCATGATACGAATCTGTGCGTCAATATGAGATTTAAAATATATATAAAATTGTTTGAGGATGGTGTGAATCTGTGTCTATATAAGAATTTTTATATTGATGTATAAAAATGTTTTATGATGATGCGAAATTATTTGTATTGAAATATATAATAATACATATATATATATATGGTCATGTGAATTTGCTATTTTATAAAGGTATTATATATGGTATGTATAAAAAGTAGTATTTGGAATAATCAAATTAAAAGAAAATAAGCGTTTCATTTATCCCATTATTTTTATTGTTTGCCATTGAGAATCTAGATCAATATTTCTTTATAATTTTCTAGCTAAATATATTCGTTTAAAGTTGTAGATAACTAGTATTATTTAATATCTACTTTCCGACCCTATCTAAGAATAGAAATTTATATTAATATAATTGATGTAACTACATTCAAAGAAACTATTATTACAATAAAACATTATGAAATCTTCATTATTTATTTAAATTTTATGTTCAATTGAATCCTTATTGTAATATAACATTAATCTTGATAAATTGTAAGATGTGAAAAAATCGAATAGGAAATAGAATGGTGCTGTTACAGCTAATTAACAATTTGTTAATGTTGAAGATTTGTAAATCGTATAGCTATGCATGATGGATAGGAATCCAAATAGTAATGAAGAAAAATGATCCTTATAATTATTCTATACGAATATTTATGATTTGAAAGATCTAACTTCATAGTATTAACTGATAAAGAATTGGATTCCATTCAATTACAAATCATGAAAGAAATTCCCCTATTATCAATAAGTTATATAGCTCCGTATAGCTATCCCAGGAAAAGTTGTGTGATTCTATATAGCTATAGATAATAGGATTGATATTTCATATTGAAGATATGTAGTTCTACGTAGTTCCAATTAAATCATTGATTCCCAGCACTAGTTCCAGTGTGAACTAGATAAATTTTTATACGACTGAGAGACATAATTTAAAAGCAGTGTGTATAAGTAAGATGGTCAAAAAAGCTAGAGAAGTTAATTCTAAGGAGAGATTTACATATTCATTATGGGCGAAAGGTTTATTTTGGTGCAACTCATGTCTATGATGGATTCACATTTAATTAATTCAAACCAGATCAAAAGGTACCCTGTGAAGATCTATTTCCTTCTTCTTAACTCCAGATATATACCATAATGATCACTCAAGGTTACTTCGCAAGGATATGAAAAGCACGATGGGAAAGCTTGCATACACCCTGTACTTATCCTACATGAAGTCTCCGGTGGTGGAATGTATACGAATGGCTTCTTATATAAAATTGTAGATGAATAAGGAACAAAATTACGTAGATTTTGAGCGGCATGTGTTGGGGGTAGGAAAATATAATCAGAACGTAATCCATGACAGTGTCTATGTGGGCCCATAGCGTTTAATAAGTTTTTAGGGTCCCAGGTTACTTCTTTCACAATGCTTGTTTGGTGTGTATTCGATCTATTGCTCTTATTCCATAGTGATTTGAAGATATTAGAAAGTGATGCTGAAGTCGCTTTTGAATCCTGAAGTAATTTTGAACCAGATGATTTGAATATAGGGATACCCTCATCAGATATATTGACAGAGATTTGTCGATGTGGTGATTTAAGATCGATATATGAATAAGAAGGAGATGGTCTAAGGTGTTTGTTATCATAGGTCAAAATACGATGACCGGGTGACATATCTGTCCTAATCAACCATTGTGTAATGTCTTGTATTGTTCTAGGATGAGCCGAGAGTTGTAAATTCGAATAGTCCTTAAGTAAAGACTTATCAGACACAACAAAAGAGTATGGATCGATGTGTGCGTTTGAGAATAGCCAGCCATCGACCCATCCTTCATTCAGGAAAATTTTGTAATTTGATGCACATAATTGAGGATCTGTTAGTAGTTAGTTTAGGACAAAATAGTTAAAATATTGAAATCATTTCCATATCAAGAATTTGATTAATAAATAGATTTGTGCAATTGTGGACTCTTTATTTTGGGATTCTTATATTAGGAAAATTGGAAAGATATCATGAGTTGTGATAACACAGAGAAAGGATTAACTGAAAATAGTTTTGCCAATTATCTAGATCATGAGATTCTTTGGATAGAATTTTTCATACTAGTTACTTTAGGAGAAAATTTGATAGTTAGGATTATAATTTTACCTGCATTTAGATCACCAATCACAATTGGAATTTCGTTTCGTCTTATGGCTTGTTTACACACATTTAAGAGTTGGTGAATTTCCTGACTTCTAACCGTTTCAACAAAATTAGACTCAGGATCAACTGCGCCACTAGCCATATGGATATTGAAGATGGTCACTGGAAAAGTTAAGTATGAATTTTCTTTTATTTGGGCTACAAAACTAAGCAAAATATAATTGATATCATAGTTTGATGTGTGTTTTGGTTCATATGTTTTAATACTTACCCAATCCAATATGTGAGATTGAAATTGTAACCTCCAATATACCCTTTGAACCGAAAATCCACTCTATAGGGGTAACCTAAGGCAAGAAAAAATGGAATAGTCAAACATGTATTGATTTATACCCTATAAAATCATGTCCTACAACCAAGGTGTAATTTAGGTATATCTATATATGTATGTTCTAGCTACTTCATATTATAATGTACTTACTTCCTTGTGAGGATAAAAGTGAGACTTGACGATTGGATATTTACTTAGAATCATCAGGCCATTATGTAGGGATATTCTTGAGCCTGATTCAACTCGGCCACAATATGGGTAAACATGTGAAACATTCTCTAATAAATATTCAACATGTTGTTGAGCGTAAATTTCCTGTAGTGCCAAAATATCTGCATGGCTTGAAAGCAGTGCCTCTGAAAAATATATATTTCTCAATTAATTTGAGCACATCAGAAAAATCTCAGAATGATGTATATACAGAGTATGGAATTTTACAGTATGTGAATAATTTTGTATTCTCAGTTAATGGTAGGGATGGTTAGGTAAATATATGTATAATTTAAGTGTGTGGTGTTCCAAAAATTTCTGATGTGATCTTCTTCAAGAAAATGTGTGGTGAATATATGCACGCACACATACGTGGTAGATAACGAAGACGTTGGTTTGTGAAGGGTGGATTTTGGTATATCTTGGCTCCAAAGATTGAATACTCTAATAGTCCCGCATTTAAGGTTAGGAAACTCAATTGACTACTAGATGTGGAAGATGTGGGTTGAGAAAGACTCGAATAATTCACAGATAGTTGATCACTTAGAGGTGAATTGAGCTCTGCATCACGTTCTATTTTCTCGGTAAGATAACTATTTGTATAGCTATATGCGGGTATGTAGCTTTGTGATCGATATTTCATTTCAGGTTGATATGATGTGTGAGCGGAGGTTGAAGTAGGTGTGTAGCTAAAAGGCTTATCATAGACAATTGAAAATTTGGCAGAGTTGGATAAGAGTGGTAAATTGTATATGTAATAGGGACTTGTATTATCTAAATTTGCAGGTGGTGGATCCATATCAATCATAGGGGGGCTCGGGTATACAGATGGAGAAATATTGACCATTGGAATATCATGATTTACAAGAGGAAAATCATGGGATAGACTAGGATTCAATGATACGTCCGAGTTATTATTTGATAAATCAATAGGTATTGAAGGATATGGTAATAATGACTCATTTGTTCCACCATTCATTTCCTGTGTTTGAGATGTATTCTGTGAAGGATACGAATCGTAATGATTGTGATTTGGAGAAATCATTTTTTATGTAGCTACAAAAATTCCGAATTTATTCTTTGTTATAAATAATTTTTTACACATAGATTCACACAATTCTTGGCTAGGATCAAGTTATTTACACACGTTATGATATCCCTCAAACACTGAGATCTTTCTTACAAAAACTGTGATATTCCTTACACACAGTGTGATATCTCTTACATACTCAAACAATAGTATTGTTTTTGCTTATAATGATAATGGCTAGGGTTGTGTTTTCTAGAAGCACTGAGGCATTCTTCAAATATACACTGTGATGTTGTATTGCTCGTAATGATGTTGGTTAGGATCATATATATTACATACACTGGTGTTCTTCACACAGGTTTGCCAGGGTATTGATATCTACAATTTCACAATATTTTATATTGCTTGCAATGGGCTTGGCTATACTAGGGCCATGTTGATTACACACACAGTGATGTCCTTTAAATACACAGTGGTGTCCTTTACATACACACTGATGTCCTTTACATACACACTGATGTCCTTTACACACACAGTGGCGTCCTTAACACACACAAGGGGGTTAAAATTTTATAGATATTATTTTAGTCTGGATTGATTATGGTGTTTACTTGAAAGGTGTCTCTATGGGTTCATAGAAATCTGGCCCTGATTTCTTACTGTTGCTTTATTTCCTTAGCAAGGTGTGTGTGAGATAATTACATGGCACATTCATTTCAAACAATATTCGCAGGTTTGAAAGTGTGCGTATATGTTTTTACAAATTTACAAAAGGTTACAAAGGAAGGACTGTGCCATATCTCTACACATAATGAATGTCTTTAGGTAATAAATTCATCAACTTTGGAAAATTCTCACACATGTTTTTCTAATTATCACACTTCAAACATTTCCAATAACAAGTTGGAGAGGTAGTACGATAATTGATTGCAGTGGTTGTCTAAAGTGGTCAGCCTATGGTTGGGAAAATGTTGATTATATATGATGCAGAGGAGTTTTGATTGTAGTTGTAACAATGATCCAGTGTTGGGTTGTATAGGTGTCTGAGATTCAAAGGTGTGTATGGTAAAGGAATGAATATTAGATTGATTAAGGAGTATAAAAAAGTGTGTAATAATACTTGAAAGGTGTATGTGTCTGTATATATAATAGATACCTTATCGTGAGTTGTGTGTTTATGTATAAATTAAGAAATGATGCTAATTATATAGAAAAGCTTTATCTATTTATGTGTTGCAAAGTGTGATGCGATACATATATATATATTTACATATCCAAACACATGTGTAGATGTATATGTGTTGATTATATGATATATATCAAATGTTTTAATATGTGATGGATAAAATATAATATATATATTAAACTAATTAGTAAATAATTAAAATTTTTATATGTATATATAAATACTTAACCAGAGACTAAGCAATATACAATTGTACACATATATAATTATATATATAATTTTCAAAACGTACAGAATTTTTAGCTTTTCCAAATGGTGATTTATATATAATTTTTGTTTGTGTACAAATTATTCAACGAAATTAAAAATGTTAATAGTTTTTTGTATAAATTTTAAAAATATCTGCTTGAATTTTATTTACATATATAAGCTAAAGAAAATAAGCAAGTTTTAAAAAAAAAAAATTTTTTTAATTTAGCATATTGTACAGTATATTGTAATCAAAATTAAGTATTTATAAACATTAAAAATACAATACAACATAAAAGTATACTATACAAATTAAAATTTAAATAGTAAGTAATATAAATTCGATGTGTATAAGTATAAACATCTTTATGGTGTTTGTAAAGTTTGAAATAATATTGTCCAAGCAATCAAACTTTCCTAAACACCATAAATAATATGCCATCCACTATTTAAAATTATATAATTTATGTAAAGTCAGATTGCAACACACTGACTATATATAAGGATTTATGAACTCAAACTCGTTTTATTTTCTTATATATATTTTGAGATCCTTTTTATTATAAATTATTTAGAGTATATATAAATTCCAAATTTACATCTATCTATGAAAATTTGAATGAAAACAAAAAATAATTAAAAATAAGTATACAAGATAAGTTTATATACATAGCACAAATATACAATATATGAAACAAGCATATACGTTTTACAGATACAATTATTACATACTATATACTTATCGAAAATTTCTCACACAATTGAAACTCACCTATTTTTATAAGTATATATATTTTATAAATACACAAATATTATATGCATATTATTAATTTGATATCACATACAATGAGCAAGCACACAATGATATAATCAATATACACACAATACAGTAAGATTAATTTATATTTATAACTCATATATGTATGTATATGAGTTATATGCTATACACGCATTATACTCCACACAGCTTAAACAAATAATAATGTGACATAGGATACCAAGCATATTCAATTATTTTTAATCATTAAATTTAATTAGATATGTCAATTGATATATATTAAATAATTTACAGATAACTAATTAATACTGTTCAATATATATATAAATATTAAATTTATTACACATTTTACACACAGACTATTAATACACATATATATATGTATATATACAATTCAACACACACATAGTAAATATTCACAAGGGTAATATAGACATATATATATATATATATATATATATATATATTACTTAGTCATCAGATCAAATGTCATAGCTGTGTGTATGTTTTATATTTTTAAAATGTGTATACTTTTTAGGGATATAGTTTAATTTTAAAAAAGTATGTGTAAACATTTTAAATCTTATGTGTATCTGTTGATAAATTATAAACATTGGTAAATTTTCTGGTATATGATGTATATATATATGTTTTATTTTAATTTGAGTGCCTGTAGATGTGTTTTACTTCAAGTTGTGTGTGTTTAATGTAATTGTGTGTATATATGTATGTGTTTAATTCAAATGTGTGTGTTAACATTATATTTACAAAACGATTTAACTTGAAATGAGAAATAAAATTTGAAGCAAATATATTAATAATTAGTCAACAGTTTATAAGATACTATAACATGTTAATATGTTTATATAAAAGTATATATATTATTTATAAGGGATGAAAACCATATACACACTCACACTTTGCTAGAAATCTGTAGTTTAAGAAACTAGTTTATCAGAACATGTGTGTGTGTAACAAACATTAGCTCAAATGTGTAGAATGAATGTGTGTGTAGCATAATTGAGTGAATAGATATTGCCATATTTATTCATATAATTGAAACGTTTTAGATACTTTGTTGATATTTTCATATATTCTTTAATCTAGTTTATATATACGTTTTAATTACTCGAAGCTCCTCTAAACTTCACACACACAAACACATACACATATACACACACACATACACACTCACATACACACACACACACACACATACACACACACTCACACACACTCACATATACACACACAAATATTATAGCAAAATGAGTAATGTTTTAGCAGATCTCAAATTTAGTAAGCTATCCAACGACAAAATACCTCCACCTTATTTTGACTTTTTGTGTGTAAATCATCATCTTACATTTGCCCTTCAAAATTATTTTCAAACCAAACTCAAACTTAAAGTAATTAATTCAGTGTGTGTGTGTAACCAATCATTAAATGAGTGTAATAAATCAACAGATGTGTGTTCTGAATCAAAAAATGTTTATAAGAAACCACACACTGTGTGTACTGACTCAAATAATGTATGCAATGAATCACACACTATGTTTAACAAATCATTAGATGTGTGTAATAAATTATTAGATGTGTGTAATAAATCATTAGATGTGTGTAATATACCCTTTAAGGAATTAACTATATTATCAAATGATAATAAAAATACCGCTAGGGTCAAAACTGTTTTATATAAACTCCTCGAGGAGGGTGGCGGTAATTTGTCGTCCAGTTTTAGCCAAGGAAATGGTAATCAATGTATGTGTGTGTGTATACAAGTATGTGTGTGTGTATACAAGTGTGTGTGTGTGTGTAAATGTGTGAGTGTGTGTGTGTGTGTGTATGTGTGAGTGTGTATATGTGTGAGTGTGTAAGTGTGTGTGTGTATATGTGTGAGTGTGTAAGTGTGTGTGTGTGTATACAAGTGTGTGTGTGTGTATACAAATGTGTGTGTGTGTATACAAGTGTGTGTGTGTGTGTGTAAGTATGTGTATAGTAATGTAGTTTTATGTGTATATAGTAATGTATTGATGTGTGTCTGTGTGTACGAGTAATATGTTCATGATATATGATGATGAGTGTATATTTTATGATGTTCTGTGTATATACTCGATGATTATTTGTGTGTGTATTAGATGATTACACATGTATAAATATGTATTAAATGATTGTGTATATATGGATTATTAGATGATATATTGGTGTGCATGTTGTATATCATGATGATTGAGTATGTGTGTATTTTGTAATGGCGGCTGTAAGATTTAAGACTCAATATATATATGTATAGATCATAATAAAATTTACTCACACATATATATATATATATAATTATATGTGTGTGTGTACTAAAATAATGCTTTAAATTAAATACACATTTGTGGATATTACTTAGGGAAAAATGTGTATCTTCGAACAGTCAATTTGACTGTCAATTTAAAACAAATTTCAAATTTTTATAATTTGAATGAAATTTTAACAAAACTTACAAATGATCCAATTAATGGTAATAATCCTAAATTTAAATTTACACACCAAATTATAATACACATCAAACAAACACACACACATATACAAATCTATATGATACTACAATTAATTACTTATACACAAATCTATATGATACCACAGTTAACTACATATACACACACTATATATGTATTTCTCGAAGAAACTTAATTCCACACACACACACATATGTATCAAATTTCAAAATTGTTATTAAACACACACATGGGTATTTAATTGGAAATTTTTTTTATTATAAATACTTATAGGTATTCCCTTACACACATCTAACTCAGCACACACACACACACAACTATTTAACAATGTTAATATGGAGGAATTCCCTGTTGTTTTTGCCCTATTATTGGCTGACCTTAATAACTTACCTACACACTTATCAGAGGCCCTATTAAAAGAGAGTGCATTATTTGGCCAATTATTACACACACACACAATTAAAAGGAGTGTGCAAATCTCAGGTGTGTGGTCTGTTGAATTACAAAATTTTAATGGCTCATACACAACAACTTATGCACGTACTATAGATATGTTTATAAATGGTAAACTTTCAGTCAAAGTATTAGAAATTATTAACCCACATATTGAACAATTTAAACCTACACACACACACTTATAACATCCTTATACATACACATTGTGTGTATGTTATATGTGTATACTGATTGTGTGTATATTAAATGTGAATACTGATTGTGTGTATTATATGTGTATAGTGATTGTGTGTATGTTAAATGTGTATACTGATTGTGTGTATGTTATATGTGTATAGTGAATGTGTGTATGTTATATGTGTATACTGATTGTGTGTGTATTATATGTGTATACTGATTGTGTGTGTATTATATGTGTATACTGATTGTGTGTGTGTTATATGTGTATATTAATTGTGTATGTGATTGATTTATATGTGTGTGTGGTTTGATTTTCTGTGTATGTGTGGGAGGGTATCTGATTTGTATATAATATTTTATTTAGTGTGTATATATATATAATTTTATATAGTGTGTGTATCAAGAATGTAACCATATAACAAGTATATAATACATGAAATAAGTTAAAAATGTGTAGAGTTAGATTGAGTTATATAAATAAATAATTAATTGTACACACCACACACACACAGTAAATAAAATAAGTTTGAAAAGTTGAAATTATTTGAAAAATAATTTAACTCAAATTTTCATAAATAATAAAAAAAATGTGTTAATTTGGTAATAATTTCAAATTAATTATATATATAAAAGTGTGTGTGTGTGTGGATATGTATATATATATGTGTGTGTGTGCTATTTTCTCATTTTGAATTATATTATTAATTTGATTCATAATTTTGCATAGCTTCAATTGCTGACTTAGAAACAATTGAATGAGCCTCATACCTATATTTATTAGATATATATATATGTGTGTGTATATAATGTGTGTATGTAGTGTGTGTATATGGAGTGTGTGTGTGTGTGTGTAGAGTGTGTATATGGAGTGTGTGTGTGTGTGTGTAGAGTGTGTATATGGGGTGTGTGTGTGTAGTGTGTGTATATGTAATGTGTGTGTGTAGTGTGTGCATATGTAATGTGTGTGTGTGTAGAGTGTGTATATGGAGTGTGTGTGTTTGTGTAGAGTGTGTATATGAAGTGTGTGTGTGTATATGTAATGTGTGTGTGTGTATTGGGTGTATATGTAATGTGTGTGTGTGTATAAAAATGTGTGTATTTAATATAGATATGTGTGAGTGTGTATATAATATAGATATGTATGTGTGTGTATACAAAAATGTGTGTATATAATATAGATATGTGTGTGTGTGTATATTTATATAAACTTACATTCTGTCCATACATTTAGCCAAACACACTAATTCAGTTTTACCCATCGAGTCGGGCATTTTACTCGAAGAAAAACATTTGTCAAAACATGTCTCAGTTACTTGCTGAAAAATGTGTGTGTAGAGTATTGATATATAAAGTGTGTGTGTGTGTGTAATGTGTGTATGTGTATGTATGAATAAATACAATATGTGTGTGTGTGTAATGTGTGTATGTGTATGTATGAATAAATACAATATGTGTGTGTGT
>JADHZB010000292.1:5000-10569 GCA_015657535.1 Nephromyces sp. MM_2019 | reverse complement strand
TATATATATGTCCTATGAATTGATTAATAAGCTTATAAATTAGTTTGTAGGTAATCTTGTAAGATTTTCCAAATCTCGATTTTCTTGAATTTACATTTAGTTACATTTATATAAATGCTTCAATTCTTTCGTACATATTTTTATATAAATACATTTTATTTTACACACTTTTTTAGACAATTACTTTTTACTATCTAGCTTACATATCCTTCATATATTTCGATTGAAAAAGAAACCTATGTGTTTGTGAAATCATTTAAGTTTCAACAAATTGAAAATTAATCAATTTGATTATGTGTGTGAAATAGGCAACCTAAACCTTATATTTAACAAGACTAACTAACTTAATTATATTTATATTGATAACCATTTGTATTCACGCAAGTATTTCTTTTTATGCCTATTAATTTTCATTATGTGTTTTTGTTAACTCTCAAATTTCTATCTTTTGATAATATCATACAGATATACTCAAAAATCCATTATTTGACAACTCCTTTTTAAAAAATTTCATAAACAAGTGTTCTTAAAAAACAACGCTTTATAAATAGTTTTGGATCAACGTATAAATAAAATGAACAAAATTAGCATTTTATACACACTTTTCACACTTCTTCATTATTAAATAAACACACACTTTTCAAAATTTTCCAATAGTAAATTTATATAAATAGAAATTTATACACACTTTTTAAACTTCTCCAAGGAATGTTAGCTGTATTAAAGTTTTCTTAAAAATTAACATTGATGTATCTATCTTCACTAACAAAAGCAATAAGCGCCAAACTTTTTATAAAAAAATGATTGATTTTAAGTATCTTATCTATACATAAAAGCATAAGAAATACACAACATGATTATATAATTCTGATGCTTAACAATATATATAATTAGGATTTGGATAATAAAACAGCATTTTGTTAATAAAGTTGTAAAATTTTTGTAAAATCATAAATTATATGCAATACATTGAGGCTATTTATAAACTTTATCTACATCTTTTGCGTTAACATATGAATAATTTGGTATTAGTATTAAAATAATCTTGATTATACAAAACACAGAGAAATCTTTAAATAATTAGCATAAACCACCGAATTTATACATCTTAATACTATCTTAAGAACTTTTAATATTTCTTTTAAATTGGAGCACTTTCTAACAATTTTTCATGAACTCCTTTTTCATAAAGGCTTTATATAATGTGGATCAAATATAAGTATATTTTGCCATAGATTGATATTGAAGTATTAAAGTTAAATCAAACAATAATGCTGTTCAAATTTAATAACTCTGCATCCAAACATGTCAGAGTTTCTGAACCAATTTTGAGTTCTCTTGTATATATTTATATGTTTTTATCATGCTTCATTTCCTAATATTCATGCCAATATAAAGTGAAATCTAAATTACACAACATATCTTTTACGTGCACATTTACATCTCATGTTTGTTTGATTAGAAGTTCTTTTTTACTAATTGTAAGTTAAATTTCTAAAAAGATATATCTCAATATGTTTCTTTATTCTCTTTTCTTCATGAGTATATTATTAGTTGTTTTGATAGAAGTGACAAGTTGAATTATTATAAGGTTTCAATAACATTTTTATGACTTATTTTAAATCATGAAGGTATAGTTGGATTTGACAAAGAAGGCTAAGTGCTGGTGCTAAATTTTCTTTATCTTTTTATACTGTTTTCATAGTTAGTTTTATTAGATATAAAATATTGCTAGATTAGGTAGAGGTAGATTATAATTGTATCAATTTCTTATTTTTGCCAAATGTTTAAAAAAAATCCTAATGGAGCTTATTTTTATTGAAATGATAAAAGATTATATAATGTATAATACCAGTTCCTGAAACTCGATACTTGTTAATTTAAGATAAGGAACGTATTTTTGAAATTAGTTGACATTCATATGTTGATAAAGATAGCAATCAATTTGTTTACATAAAATTAACTAGAAATTTAATAATGGATTATATAAAATTCAGTTAATATAATTTCTTAAGTGGTTAAAATTATTAAATATTTTATTATGGTCAACAAGATAAATACCCCAGAAGAAAAAATAGGAGAATGGAAATTAACTATATTTAGCGAAAAACCTTTTAGGATGGGATATGATTTAAATAATATATCCACCCTCTCGTATTAAATTTGATTTAGCTTCCTATACTAAAAATTAAAAATCAATGGTGCTTATACATTTTAACCTAAAATGTGAATTTAAGGTGTGAATATGTATGAGATTTGAATATATATATTTAGTATGAATGTGTGTGTATTGGTATAAATCTAAGATGTAATTTGTGTGTGCTAAGTTTGTGCCTGTGTAATTTTGTCGGTGTACCCAGTGTATGTTTAAGCTAAAAAGTATTAGATGTAAACAGTAAATTGTTAATCTATAAGTATAAATTAATTGTTATAAATGAGTTTATTTATGCTTTCAAAATAGGAGTGTGTAAATATAATAAATCAAATATTACAATGAAATATCTTGTGTATAAATTACATTAATAAATTGTGTTTAAGGTAGTTACAATGTTTTAGTTGTTTTGTTTCACCTGCCGGTCAACCGTTTAGTAAGCTATAGTAAATGTTCTAATAAATACACATAGCTAACTGTATAAAAATTACTTTTCTTGCCTTCACAATTTCAAAAATTTGTTTATATAAAAATCTACACTGCTTTCTGAGATAAATAGATAACTTCTTTTCATACAAACGCTCTCGAAGAAAATTCGACATATATAATTCATTAATTTTACCTTACTTAAAGTTCTCTGATTATTGATACATCTTTTAGCACACACGCATTATCTTGAATTTATATAAATAAATAAATTTTAACCACTAGTGCATAGATTTCTGCTTTTAATCATTTTATTATTCTTAAGATTACACATCATATATATATATATATATATATATATATACATACAAAATTTCACACACAAAAAAGCATACCAACATATATATATATATATTTGGATATGTGAAGTCAGACAAACAAATAATTTACAACCGCACACATAACCCAAATTCCCCCCTTTCCCCCCAATCCTTTTCCGCACACCTACTCACACCTACTCACACCTACTCACACCCCACCCAAGCACACTACACTCTGATACATAAATTATTTTTATGTGCATATCATACTTGTGAATTTGTAAATAAAAACGTTTTTTTGTTTTTCTTGAATAACACAACCTAATCGAAAAAAATTCGGGAAATGATACCAACAATAAGAGTGTATCTACACTTCAATTAAGAACTCAATTGGTTCGTCTAAATAATTTTAATTCATTTAGTTTCCGGTAATTATAAATTTTTTTAACAAAGTAAATCTGCTTTTTTATACTTCCTTATATTTACTTCAGTTTTATTACTAAATTTTTTAATTTTTCCTACTATTACTTGATACTAAATATCAAGAAATTGATACTTATTATAAAAATTAAACTTTAACAGTAAAGATTACTACGAAAAAGGTTTAAACTTCTTATTCATAACATTGCCTCGGTATACCACTCATAAAAAATTTCATCGCTGATTTTGTAAAGCTTGTAACAGCACATTTTTAAGTATTTTTTTTTTGGAAATTCATCAACTTTTTTATCTTCTACATTTTCTTTCTCTTCTCGTTTTCCATTAAGAATCCCAAAAAGGTTTTTTTTTGGTTATACTCATTTCCAATAACCACTATAAATCATTCCTTCTTGGTCCACCCCAACCATATTTCTGACCTATAGCATACTATAAGAAGACATAGTTACACACTATTAACTACACTCGCTGTTATCTCTAATCAGAAATCACATATAGAATAAGTTACACTTCAAACAGGTTATCAGACTACACTGTCCAATTTTTAATTTATAATTGTTTCCACTCAACAATATCAGAGGTTGTATATATTTTCAACAATAAGTAAGAAACCGTGTAAATTACTAGGTTGTAAATCAGTTACCAGGAAAGCAATAGATTAATTGCTTTTACTTACGAATTAATACAATTAACCGCAAATATAAATACAAACTCTTGAACATCAAGCACCCCCGGATGATTCACGAAAATGCTCTTCTAAATACATCTTCATAAGAATCCTGATAGAATGATCCACATCATATTCGATTATACTTTGTATCGTTAAGAAATTCATAAATTTTGTTGTCCGAAGTTATTTTTAGGTTCAACTTCACTTAAGATAAAGTGATTCAGAATTTTCCAGACTGTAGAATATTATTGATGGGTTTTCAAAACCTTGGTATGTTACAAAACTGTAACAACGTTTCTTATTCCTAGTAACAGAAATTGGAATCAATCTATTATCATATTTATTCTCTGAAAAATCTATAAAAGATTTAACGATTTATTTATTCAATAACATCTATCACACACATCTCTTTGTTGTGCAACTTATTGTAAGTTCTCATAAGTTATATCGCCGCTTTCTTTTTTGTTCCCTTCATCTACTCAAGACTCCACAGAGCTATATATTATATCCCACACAAACAACCTAGCTACTATTAGCAGAATCATTACTGACATAAACTCTACTTTACACCTTTATCCATAGCTTTTTTTATTTTGC
Organism: Nephromyces sp. MM_2019; assembly: GCA_015657535.1. NCBI lineage: Eukaryota > Apicomplexa > Aconoidasida > Nephromycida > Nephromyces > Nephromyces sp. MM_2019. The sequence continues at coordinate 5,966 of JADHZB010000292.1, read as the reverse complement.
GGAATTATTTCCTTCCTAATTCTATTTTAAAAGTGTTACAAATCTTAACCAAAATGAGCAACCAGAAACACACAATAAATAATTCAACAGCAACATCCTGTAATTGGGCTTGGCACACAAATACATTTGATCAAAATAATTAAGGTAAAAGTATATTTAATAACTGTTTAACAGGACTTAAATTTTTAGTAGATTGTTACCCATAGACAATTTTGTCTATAATATGATTACTAACCACCCTTGAATGAATGTGTTGTAAAATTTCAAATGAGCTTACTTTCGGTTTTCCAATTGGAGCGAATTCTTTCAACCTTGACATTGATAATACACTAGGATTAATCAAACTATAATCATATATCTCATTCTAATAGAATTCTTTTCATTTAGAAACAACTTGTTTTATCGAGGATCCTATACAAATGATTGATCAATTTTTTAATAAAAAGTATTAGAATCTGGTATAAATATGTTATAGCAATTTTTTATAAAATAATATTATAAAAGAATACTTTTAAATTCCGATAATTCCCGCATAAGATTATTTACAATCAAGCCACTACAAGAAACATTTTAAGCTACTTGCCTATTACAGCATCAATCAGATCACACACACACATTTTAGATTAGTATATATCAACATACAGATTCACCCTTTATTTTTACATCAGTAATAATTCCACACACCGTTACACATTTAAAATCTTCACATCAATAACAAATCCACATACACACCTACCACATTAATAATTAAACATTTTGGCAGCACTCCTCAAACATATCAACACACATACTTCTTGTGTGGAAGCACATCATTTCCAAGTTTTTGATTTGACCCACCTATTATTGTATATAAATACTCAGTGTAAAACCCTCTTCCTGAATAATATAAATAAGTTACTACACACACACACACACACTCACTAGACACCAACATACATATCTTAATATTAGTAGCACCAATAAATA
>JADHZB010000291.1:11028-29751 GCA_015657535.1 Nephromyces sp. MM_2019 | reverse complement strand
CGTCGAAAGATAACATATATACACATAAAAATATAACGTAAACTTGCTCAATAATATGATATATATACACAAAAATTACAATTTGACATATATATTCACTTAAATATATACATATATATATTAATCATAGAGATTTATAAATGATAAATATCATAGACACTAACATAATATTATACCTGTATACAGAAATAAGCTTATTACCTTACATGATTTCTGATATAATAAAAAATTTTTGATGTATGTAGAAGTTATCAGGGAAATAATCAAAAGGAATATTTTCCATACACATTAATATATAAGCACAAACACACAGGGCTATAAAATAAAATAAGATATTATTAACTATACACACAGAAGTAATTGTATGATTTTACACTGGATATAATTTCTTTTAAAAAATAAGAAATTATCCATAGAAAACACAAACTCTGTTTGATTGTTTTAATATTATTTTTTGTTTTCTTTTTTTTTTTTCTGTTTTCTTTTATTTTTTCTTTCATTTTGTTTTTCCCTTCATTTTGTTTTTCCCTCGTTCCTTAAACATTTACATTATACACACTAAAACGACTATTTTGATAAATTGTAATTTAAATCATTATATAATTTAAGATATTTATACACAGAGACTTTTACCTACATACATATACATGCACACATACACACAAATATATATATATATAATATATGTATTTATAGTTAATAAACACACTTAGAAGCTTTTTGATATAAAATAAAATTATTCAACATTAAGGAAATAAAAATATAATAAAGTACAACAAAATTCAGTATCAAAGAATTTATTATTTAAAAACAACGACTTTACTATAACCCATCATTGAGCATTCATATACATAAATAAATATATATAAATGCTCACATTTCTATATACACAAATGTATATATAGATATTTTTATATCTATATAATAATACATGCATTTATAATATATATATGTATTTATATTCATATATATATATATATATTTAATACTAAAATTATCTTAAAAAAGTAAAAATAAATTTGATCAATTTAATTAAAAATTTTAAACAATTTATATGGTCTATTATACACACATTTATAGATATAAACTAAATTTTGACATATTCTCCTTAAGAAACTGTAAAATAAATGTATTCAAAATAACAAATTAAACCAAAAAACAGAATTACATAAAATATATGTTTAAAATGACAACCTTTCAACTATTGTAAATCTTATCCAACTAAGCAATAATCAGTTATACATTTTGAGAATATAATTTTGTATAATCTGGAACTGGAAATTTCACTCAATAAAACTAATATAAATTTTAGGTACTTTCTAAGCAGTTAACAAACACTACTAATCATATATAGACAGAAACAGACACACACACACACACATACAGACACACACACATACAAAAACACACACACATACAAAAACACACACACATAAGCAAACATATATGAACAACAACACACTTTGACCCGCTCTACACACAAGCAAACACACTGATTCACTTTACACTCAAACATACTACACTCCAAAATCAAGCAAACAATACACTCTCGAAATAAGCGCATATATACACATTGTAACACAATAATTCACACACGCACCAAACAAATACACACATATACATACAAGAGTTATATATATTTTTATACTCGATCAAGTATAAGCAAAATTTATATAAAAATATATACACACAAAACATACATGAAAATTCATGAAAATATATAACTAAATCTTAAGAGAAAAATTTTCTTACACACACACGAATTAAAAGAAAACAAAATATTTCTCCATCAAAATCTTTTATTATTTGAATTAATATTCTCTTAAAACAGTACTATTAATAAATATAAAATCATACTACACACACAAACACACACAACATAATCTTAGATGCAAACATAAGATAAATCTAAACCCTTTGACAATCACATCTTATAAATATATTTGCAAACATGCTCCTACCATACACAGATACAATACAATAAGTACACACAAGCCAATAAGTACACACACACCAATAAGTACACACACACCAATAAACACGTGTGCACACATGCACTAATAAATACTTGTGCACACGCACAAATAAATCTATAACTAAACTTCTTTTTATTTAGCCAAACACTCTTGTACATATTTTTATATAAAAAACGGATATATGTATAAAATTAAAATTTTTTAAACAAAACCAAATCAAATAAAAAAATTTAAATGAATATAAAGTATTCACATATATTTATATATATGTGTTTTATACGAAAAACTCATTATCCATTACTTCATATTTTATGTTTCACAACCATATTTCAATACGACAGCACATATATTTCCAATATGACAGAACACACACGCTTATATTTCAATATGACTAAATTGTGTATATGTGTGTTTATAAGATATATATATATATTGTATGTATAGTTAGTTATAGATCAGTTATAAATATTATTTCAGCAAAGGTGTTGTAAATTGTATAACATAGCAAGTTTTATAGTGAGAATGTGTGTAATATAAAAAGTTGATATTGAACAAAATTTACACACACATTATTGCTGTCTAAAACAAAATGAGTTTATATTCAAGTGTGTGTGCATACTTATGTTGATACGAGTATACATGTAACCTTAATTCTGATGTATTTCCACAATTACAATATTTACATATATATATATATATATAATGTATATATAGAAAATTATAAAGTTCTATTTATTTGGAAACTATTTAGTTCAAGGGTTTATCTTGAAATTAAAGTTACATACATACACACAATAAAAATTAATTATTGTGTGTCTGTCCTGTCCCAACAACAACTACAGTGCAATCTTCACCGAGTGAAGCAACAGACACACGTTCATTTACAAGTGAATAAATCAAATGTGCCTAATTCAAACAACATAAATATATATGTGTGTGTGCATGGATATATAAAAAGTTGTACCTATGAATATATATATATATATATATATGTGATTTATGAGTGTAAAAAATTTGTCAAAAAATGTATTTAAGAATTCGTAAAATAAATTATACACATAGTATATACACATTTTAAATTGAAATACTCAGAAAAAATATTCATATTTAATTATCACAAGCTGTAGTATTTCAAATTATACAGACACATTTAGAGAAATATATGATATGTACTTAAACACATAAAATGCACACATATAATAAACAAAAGCACATATATTTCGTACAAGTACACACAATTTCGTATGTTTATATAATCTTAAAGCATATATATAATTTAATTATACATATATACAATACACACACATGATAAAGATAGTAATACACTTTACGCATGAAGAATATTGCCTTATAACACATCCCATTATACATAAACACGCAATAAGAACTCTTTCCCAATAATAGATATATTTAATACATACAAAAAACACAATACACAAATATATATAATACATACATATATACAATCCACATATATATACAATATACGTATACAGATACAATAAACACACACACATACACACACACAAATAAAGTTTACAAACGCACAATATACAAAGACATCATACAACACACACACAATACACATACAAAGTATATACACACACAAATACTTTGGGGATACAGCTGTGTATTCCTGAGCGTTTGGATGTCCCAAGTTTACACATTTGAGATAAATGTTTGTCAGAGTAATAAGTTGTAATTAATTTATGACCTCCAGAGTGGCCCCATGTGTAAAGCTGTCCATTACCTATATATAAGTTATAAATTGTGTATGTGATTTGCATTTATGTGTGTGTGTTTAGGATTTTTTCTTGAGATTATCATTGCGCGTTCATTTATTTGAATGTGTGTGTGTGCAAGTTAGTATTTATATACCTAATTATATGTGTTTTGTTGTAGTGTTTGAAGAAAATTAGTGTTTCTTAAATCTGTAAGTCTATAATCTTAGATATATGAGTGGGTTTATTGAAGGAGCTGTTTTAAATATGTGTGCAAGTGGTTTTGAACATGTATATTTGTATATACGTGTGTGTGTAATATTGCGTGAGTTTACTTGTTATACAAGCTGAGTGATATTTCCCACTCATTATTTTTACTGCATGAGGTGATGAACCAAAATATTGGATTGGCTGTTAAATGAAATAATATAATTATATAATCTAAAATAGCGTGAGATGTGTGTGTGCAAGGATAGCGAAATAAAATTACAAAATGTGTTTGTTTATGTTTTAATGTTTCTATCAAAGTGAATTTGTTTGTAGGTGTGAGAAATCTATCTAGGAAGAAATTGTATGTGTGAGCCATTTATCTATAAAAGAAATGTGTGTCTTTGTGTGTAGACATTCTATCGAGCAAAGTGTGTGCTTTAAGGTCTTTAGAATTATTTCAACAGCGAGTGCATATGAAGGAACATATACAGATAATTTAATGTGTGTGGTGTCAAATTATTAAAATGTGTAATCTGAATCACTTTTAAGCATATGTATATATACACACACGCATACACAGCATACCATTGGCATTGTAACACTTCGTTCAGTTTCTTTTGATGCGCATTGGCCACAGTTGTTATTTCCAAATGCAAAAACCCTAATAAATGTAGTGAAAGCAAATTAGTCGCACATTTATTATAGATATTAGCTATATATATACACACACAAAACGCACACAGAAAAGATACACTTGAATACACATAGAAAATGCATACCTAAAACGCACAAAGAAAATACACGCACACAAATATCAACACACTCTATGAAAAACATAGCTACATAAACACACATACATACACCGAAACATAATCCGACACAGAGATGCATATACACACACAAAAGTAATTTCATACAGAAATAGAGAACACACACACACATAAATGCAATCCAATATAGAAATAGATAACACACACACACACAACTCCATACAAAATACATATATATATATGCACACATGTATATATTACCTTCCATTATTTCCTAATAATAATATATGTCGATAACCAACAGATATATTTATTATTAAGGGTAGTGGTTCTCCTGTAAAACTAAATAGGGGTAATTTACAAGGTCGTTCTGCCCATCCACAGTGCTGTGTATCTAACCAAAATTATATATATACAAAATATATACACACACACACATTATATAGAGTTGTTTGTTGATAGAAATGAGTGTGTGTATTTATAATGTTCATGGGATATAATGGTTAAATTGTAGATCGGCAATGTGTGTATTTATTAGAGCATTACTATGATGTTATTAAGCATATATCTCTAAATAGGAGTAATGGGTAAAGGTATGTATAATTTGTTATAAGTATCTGTAATTTATTATGAGTTTGTATAATTCATTATAGGTGTGTGGGTACTTCAAATAAATACTGTGGTAGCAATTTCTTACTAATTAAAGTTCTATGTATGGAAGATAATTCACCATACGTCCCATCACCCCAGATATATATCGTTCCACTATCTACAAATATGTTTTAGATCAAGAGAAAATACAATTGCACACACACAGATAAATATATACACACATAGACAATTATTTGCATATATAAATATACACACACGCTGACAATTTATACGCATAGATAAATATACATACACAGTTATAGCCATATTACTATTCTTATACATACGAAATGAGACCACACTTGTGTCATCAGAAAGCTAAATATTCACACACAGGCTTACATTCATATAGCTATAGATATAAACTCATAATAGACATATCTATGGATATTGAAATAACTATTTACAGATATAGTCGTAAGTACATGTATTTGTATACAAATAGATACATATGCACACACCTCAATATTTTTAAACATATATATATATATATATATATAGCAGCTACAAGCACTGAAGTCACACACACACATGTATATACATATATATAAATATGCAATTACAAACATGTGGGAGTTTTTACACATACTTGCACATCCAAATGTATATATATATATATTTATTTATTTACAAGAATGAATAAGTTAAAGCATACTCACATACACATGTATACATATATGAATTTACAAAGATATATTTTACACACACGTAAACACACACACACACACACTTGTTAAAATAATTCCAAACATATGTCCAAGAGCTATTTGGCGTATAGAGTTATCAATTTCATCCAATTTAAAGAGGTGTGTAGGTGTACGATAAAAATTGTGTGTAAAATAATTGCCAAAAGCATATACATTTCCATCTGAAGAAGCTATTATACTGGTTAAATTATATGAATAAATAGCTACACACACAATTTTATAATGTGTAAAATATGACATTAAAATGGGTGTGTAATGTGAATTTGACCATTCTTCCCCGATTGTCTCTCCTGAGCCCCATATATATACCTGACCCTGAACACAATGTATATTTCATTTTAAACTGACGTATATTAAGTAAATATATATGTGAGTGTATATTTGAAAAATAGTGTGCATATATTAGATATAGAGTGTGCGTATATTAGATATAGAGTGTGAGTATAGTAGATATAGAGTGCGAGTATATTTGATGTAGAGTGTGTTTCAGTTCGGTATAGAGTGCGTCTGTAGTTGATGTATAGTGTGTCTATTTATTTAAATGTGCAAAAAGGGTGTTATTGTGTGTGTCTATTTGAAATATTGTGTTCATTTACATGTGTATTGGATAGAATGTGTGTATCTTATGTGTGATAAATTGTAGTTTTATATTTGAGTTAAATCATTTATAGGATTTCATGTGTTTGATAAAACGTGTAAAGCTACTCATGTAAAATATGCATAGATGTAACAAAAGTCAATTTGAATGGGACCAATATATAAAGCAAATACACACAAAGTTACAGACATCATGTGTTAAGGCTATAGAGTGTGAATGACCACAGGCTATTTCTTTGATAGTATTTGGTATGTTAATTAATTGGGGTGTGTTTGCAACTGTTTGGTGGTGACCTAATCCTAATTGACCATCAAATCCTTCACCATAACTAAACAGTTCACCAGTGTGTGTAAGAAATAAAATGTGTGTATTTCCAATGGCAACGCTCCTAATTGTAAAGCTAAACAATTCCTTAATAATGATAGGCCCCTCCAACCTTTCATCTATGAAATCTAATATAATGCCACATTCAAGGATGTGTATGGATGCGTAATTTTATTTATATGGAGTTAAATTAGATATTAAGTTGCGTTTGTATGAATACAAGATGACAAAGTGCAGTAAATACGTATAATTGTGTGTAAATTGCCAATAAACAACTTTTTCAACCCAAGGATAGTGTATATACGGTAAGGGCTTGGATAAATGTATGCTTACATGTATAATTAGATAAATAATTATCTAGTGGCACACATATTTATATTATATATACATTTAAACATAAATACCTAGCTCATAAGTACAGATATATGGCCAATGCACGCATTAATAAATAAAAACAGACACAACTAAACAAAAATGTTGTATATTTAGAAGTAAATACGTAGATATACACAAAATAAATTATATGCATAGATAAAGTACACACACATTTAAAATGTATATATATATATATATATAACTTACTCCCCCAAATGTAAATGGTAGATGGTGTCTGAGAATCATCTGGCCCAGATTTAACTGTATATATGTAATATAAAAAGAAATTAATAACAAATATGGGTATAATTATAATAGAATACATATAGTCAAGATTTCCCAAGTTGTATAAATCTTGAATTTAAAATATTGTTTGTTTTGTTCAGATATTTGTATGTGTGATTAAATATGCACCTCTTTGTATTTGTGTGTGTAGATAAGATTACTTACCAAATCTCGAAGAAATGATCAGTTTATCCTCATTTTGTGTAGAAGTCTAGAAAGAAAACATAGGTGTGTATGTATTTATATAAATGCTTATTGTATTAAAAGTATATATATATATATATACTCTTCTGATTAATAGATGGTGTAAAGTTTAAATTTTTGCATAATGGTTATAATATGCGAGTAATTGATACATGCCTTATAGGTGTAAAAAAAATGTCCTTGTGCAATCTCTATGTATATATATAAGTATTTATCTGATTGTGATATCAGTACAAGAAAAGAATAGAGCATGAGTTATCCTAATAAAAACCATAGTGGCCAAGAATTTATATATGGTTTATATGCATTTATATGTAAAAATCTTATGTAAAGCTAAATCACTCATTTAAAGTAAATTTTTTTCAATGTTTTTATGTATAATTTTTCAATGAGAAAAAAATTCGAGTATAGATAATCATCAATGGGATGACTATGTCCTGAGCTTATCAAGCAATATGTCGTTACGGATGGTTGTTAAATACGTTTCGTTTATAAATATCATATCATTCGAATTAGATATTTAAGAAATGATAAATTGTAGAACATATTGCCGATCCATATTAATATAGAGTTGTTTTTCCCTTTTTATATCATAGGTTGTTTAAATCTTATCAATTGAAATGCTATACTGGTGTGTCTTACCTTTAGGTGACTGGTGTCAGCCTCATTGATTGGAGATGAGTTCATGGCTTTAGCTTGTTATTCTTCATCCCACACACCATTGAAAGAAATTAACTTTGAATTTATGTGTAGGTGTGTGTATGCTGGATAGTGTAAGGCTCAATAGCCCTTAGGGATCCCAACTATATGCAATTGTATTGAAATGCTTATATGACAATAATAAAATAGTCTTTTGGTTAGTGTGTTTTTCAAAGGTTTAACTGAGAACTGTATAAGATTGAGCGTATGATTTTTTGTCAGGTTATTGAATGGATTGTAATAAGATGTGTGTATGTGTTGGTTTGTGAGCTTATGAGTCTATTTGGAAAATGAAAATGTAACATATTTATTATCTTTGAATTTGATTTGAATTTATACCTCAACGTAATAATGAAATGTATAGCCTGTTAACTAGGAAGGTTTACTCATTCTAATATATATATAGTTGGTCAAATAATTTGGTGATAATTATTTTATTAAAGGTTATTTAAAAATATTATACTTTTAATATTTCCACACATTATACTTGCATATAAAACTGTGTAATTGAAAGTATATATGCTTTTCTGTATGCCTTTATTCAGAAAGTATATGAAAAACAATTGACATTAAAGGTCTACCCGGCTTGTAGCTTATTTATGTATCTATACATACATTGAGTTGTTCACAAGTCTTAAGTGTACAAACAAGCTAATATGTTCATATATATACCCAAATTAGTATATATTTACCCAAATTCACAAACTTTGCCCATAATTATATAATATATATGTATCCAGACACACATATATAGGCTACTGGAAAGAATTTTCGTATATATAAATGTTATTTACATATTTAGTCAACAAATTGTTATCATAAACACATATATAGCAAGTAGCATATGTGTATATTATGTTTTTTCAATGAGAGATTAAATCCCTTGTTACATATACGCGCAAATGTAATTTTATTATGATTTAGATAAATGTGTAGTAGGATTTACAATATATGTAAACTAAAAACAAAAATTACACACAAGATTTACTCAAAAAAGTTACACATAGTAATTTCATACAAAAACTTCATGTAAAAATTACTCGCTAATATTGAACACATAAGAAAGAAATGTTACGCAATCATAATACACACTTTTAATGAATGTGTATATGACACATTAATACATCTATACAAAAATGAATAAGTAACTTGTATATCAAATTAAATTTCATACAGGCATCTTATTTATACACATGAACTTGCACACACATCTACCAAATTATGTATTTTCTTTTTGATGCATCCCAAACAATTGTAGCTAACAACTTAATTAATAAAACTTTTATTGCCACCATTAATATACATTTACACACACACTCAAACACTCCAAAAACATAGATAAACTAGCATCTCAAAACTCTTAAAAACTTAAACACACATTCTCACTAAGCACACTAAATATAATTAACCCACTAACTAAATTAGACAGTAGGTATACAAAACACATCACAGACAATAAACACACTAAACACGCACACAAACACAAGGTTCACGTACTTAATGCAATCATGCACTAAATACACCCACAAACTCTTACAAACTAGGCACGCACACACTTAGGACAACACGCGCATACTAGGTTAACATATACAAATTAAGCAAACTCACACACTAAAAAGCACAAACGCACTAATCGCAGACGCACACGGCAACAAAAACGCACGCACTCAAAACAGCACTTCTAAACCTACTTGCATATACACACAAACCCGTATCAGTATGAACACATATATACACACACAGACATGCATACACACTCGGACACACATACACACTCGGACACACATACACACTCGGACACACATACACACACACATAACACACGAAGAGTGGATTTGTGCACACACAAAAGCAAAGTAGCATAAGCACAATATTGAAATATGTGAAAAGATAAAATTAGTTTAACTCAAATAAATACACGACTACAAACTAACTTACATTCACAAATGTAAACTTAAACATACACACAGTAATAACCAAAATTGATTAACCTAGAAAAGCTTACTGACAAATTTGTACTTACCCTCGTACTACTATAGACATAATTAGCATCTCGCAAAAAAAACTCACACTTATATACACAGATACACACACATTCAGACACTTACATATACATATACATATATATATGAATATATATATATATATATATATTTCGGTTAGATAGACTTTTTCGCTTTTTTTGTGACACACTGCTGTGGCCAATTTATAATACTTACACACATCTACATGACTCCTACACTTCACCTTCATAAAATGCTCACATACACAAAAACATATATATATACACGCACATACCCCAAAAAAAAATTGGATGTATACTCTCTATTCAAGAAGTAACTATTCAAAATTTTACATCATCTCCCTAATCTCACACACATTTCTGCAGCTACTCTGACACATACCTATACACACACAAAGTTCGAATTTTGCTTTTATAACTCTCATATACCCCATTCTTGATACTGTATATAAATTTTTACATACATATATATATATATAACTCTACTCTAATCACCCAAGGAAGGTTTAATTTTGGAGCGCCTAAACACACACAAACACACATGCACACACACATAAAATACCAAATACCAATACGCCCACCACGCTCACCAACACATCAACCCCTGCACACACACCCACAATTACACAACTAATCAGCAACCAAACCCACTTACACACTATATGTTGTTTCTTGATCTTCTTTACATTCCCACATATTAAAGAACACACACATAGCTTATTCAATTAAATATCAACGATATATATCCACACACGAATGTAAGCTTTCTCGCCCAGCTTGTTTAGCTTCCATTTATGTGTGTGTGTGTGTTTGTGCACACAGACCTGTATGCGTACATGTATATTTCGAACTAAATTATAGCAATAGTGTATATGTGTACTTGTGTGTATGTGTTTGTGCTTATGTATACCTGAGTGTGCGTGTGCGCATGTATGTGTCTGTGTGTACATGCACGTGTTTATTTGTTTACATATGTGTATTTGTGTTTGTACATGTGTATTTTTATGTCTGTAGTGTGTAAGTGCGTGTGTACACGTGTGTATGCTTATTTTGCATGTGTGTATAAACATGTGTCTGCTTGTGCGTATGTACGAGCGTGCAGATGTGTGTGATTATGTGTATGGGCATATGTATGTGTCTTATGTATGTGTCTGTAAAAATTTTTATGTTACACCTGTGTGTATATATTTACAGCTCATAATTAGCTCATCGTGGCAATATACATTTACATACTCAGTATATACAACTATAAAAGCTTGATACAATTATTGACCCTGACAAAACCATGGAACCGAATTACATAAGATTTGTATGTGAGTGTAAATGCCTGTTAAGTATTTGACATTAATAGGCACTATTTTAAAATGTGCCTTATTTTATTACACACGCAAAGCTACACACATTCTACCCATAAATTATCCTATACAAGGAAGCACAACATTCACACAACCCGTCTCACACACAATCATTTCTTAATCAATTAAATATCTTTGTATACACACACTATATATTGAATAAATAAATACAACTTCTGGCTTATATTGAATAATTAGGAACGTACACACACACAAACTCGAAGCTTGGTATGCAACCGATATATAATTTACATGCAATATTTTTTTATATCACATCATACACCATCCCCACTATAGAATATATATATATATACTTATAAACTTAATTCACATTTTATTTATATTATTTTACGCATTTATATATTTGCACACATTTATATATAAACACACATATCTATAAACATTTACATACGCACATTCATATAAGTAAACACATATATATTCATTCACACATACATATATATCTACACGCACACTCACATCTACACACACACTCATATCTACATACACACTTATATAAAATTCTTATAAATACACACACACATATATAAATATATATATACTCAAGCATGTATATACTCACACACATATATACACACACACTTACAAATACACACAAACATACAAATACATATATATATATATATTTATATACATACAATAAGTAAGCAAAATGTCTTTTGAATCTTCTGAATCTCCACACACAACACAACCCAAATACACACAACCAAAATTTTCAATTAAGTTAAAAATGATGGGAGAGGCTCCTCATCGCTATATAACACCACTACCAGAAATAAATCAAAAATATAAAGAAGACAATATACACACATACATTCAAGACTCTGCACATATTCACAACCAAGACCCCACAAATACACACAGCCAAGGCCTTAAACATATAGATAGCCAAGACACCGCACTTACACACAACCCAAGTGCAAGACACAACTACAATTCAAGTGCAATACACATGCACATTCCAGAAACAATTCACGCACACACTCCAAAAATAACACACACACACACTCCAGAAATAACACACACACGCACTTCAGGCACCACTCACACTTACAACTCAGGCACAACACACACACATAACCCAGAATCAGTACAGACACATAACCCAGAAACAATACACACACTCAATCAAGACACAATCAATAATAATCAATCACATCAACAATATGCACCTAATAATAACCAAATGAAGCACACACCACACACAAATTCACATAATTACACACACACCGAAACTATAGGAGCTTCAATCTCAACTGATTTTTCATCAGAGTTTAAGCCTAATCAATATATAGCCTCAGATACTTTACACACACACATACAACACACTTATACACATAAAGACTCTACCACAGAAGATATACATGATGACATTGGCGAAAACTCTTCAATTACTTCTCCAGTACATTTATTTATGCCTGCATACACTTTCCCTTATATAATTATATATGTGTATATACATAAGATATGTCCGTATACACAATTGTTTCTATGTGTATATAATTTTGTACAAGTGTGTATATTTGTATGTGTTTACACACATGTTTGTATATGTCTATGAATGTGTTTATGTGTATCAATATACATATATAAGTTTATAAGTATTTGTTTATATATGTATCTATATATGTCAATGCGTATATGAACTAGCTCAATATATATGCATACGTGTGTACATGTGTATGAATTGTTTTTGTGTGTATATGTGTATGAATCATTTGTATTTGTATTTACTCACAATTCCAAATCACAAAATATTAGCCAACTATGCTAAGTAGTGTAGACTATTAGCTACAAACTGATATTTAAAGACCCTATATATCTAGTACACACCTATATATATATATATATATATATTATAATAGGATATGCACACATAAAATTATATATACTACACACAGGTCACTTTTAATGAACAAAATAACACACCTACATCTTCACATCATCAACACACTAGAAGAATCAAACAAACCCAAGTATATTATATATATATATGTATATACGAAATAAATTTGCACTGAAACACACACACAACTATACACAGCGTAGAAGATAATTTTATATATACACATTCCCTATATAAACAAGTTTAAGCGTATAACAATTTACACACACATAAAATAATTTATAATTACACATTTGTAGCTATTAATCGACATTGACGATACTGTAATTTCAAGTGGGGGTATTAGAGTATTTAATATGAGTATAGGTGGTATTGATCAACAATACTCAAGAGGTTTAATTTACCCAGGTTAATATATATTACAAACACATATATATTACTTACACCCAAAGACATATAAGCACTTACACACTAACTCATGCTCAAACACAAATTCATATTCACACACAACTTATCCCTACATAACTCATAATTGCATCCACACACAAAAATATGTAAACATTACACTCACAATTACACACGCACACATGCACGCATCCAATTACTTAAAAACTCATACTTTTACATGTGCAAACAAGAGTACGTAAACACGTACAACTCACATACACACAAATATATATATATATTTATTATATGGGCTATTAATAATGAGAAAGATATAAAACTAAGCTTACACATTATATATCCCACCTAAATATAAATTGCACACTAATTCATATAATATATTCTTTGATTTGATCTCTACACACAAATTTAATTCATCAGGTGCTATTCAATTTTTACTTGAGCTATCCATACACGAACTCCCATCTAAGATTGACCCTCTTAGCTTAGCCGTTTTGACTGCTCGTTTACCCCAAGTACAACCCTACACAAACACACACACATATACACACACACACATAAACAACGCACACATACATAAACAACTTTTGTGTATTTATTTAGAATAAATCACATAAAGATATATCTGAGTAAAAGGCACGATTCACATTACATATATATATAGATATATATATATATATAATTATGTATATATTTTTATAATAGATATGGCCCTACACATGTGCACAATTATATAATATAAATGTTTGTGTGAGTTTGTATGATTAAAACATATAACTTTTTACATATATGCACAGGTACCTATAAAGAGTGACTCAAAATTAAATACTTCACTTAAAAATACTGCATATAAACATGGCTTTCCAAACTGGGGAATTGATTGTGAAAACAAGTACACACTTATAACAGACACACATATAACCATTCACACACATAACCACACACACACATGATCACAAACACAACTAACCATAACCTTACAAACAAACCTTATCATACACAAACGCACACTAGAATATACAAAAGCAAGACAACACTAGACTCAACCTAAATATACAATCAGCGAAATTCATACATATATATATACCAAACATACACTATACACACATATATATAAATATATGCTAATATGTGTGCAACTTAATCATTTTTATTTATGTATTTATAGAGTAATGTACTCAACAATTAATGAATGGCTATTTCAAGAAACAAAGGCCCAAAAGAAAATTGAAAATTTTCTACTACTTGATAAACATATGAAAAATGCAAACTATAATGTGAAGTAAGTGAAGTGTGTGTAAATTTTATGGTTTATATATTGTTACTAGGGAGGTGTGTATATATATATATAATTTTTAGTGAGATACCTTATTTGTAAGACTAAAAGGGAAACATGATAAGTGACTAAATTTATTTATGTATACATGTGAGGATCGGCTGTTTATATATATATGTACACCTGTGTGTGTTAGCTACATTTGTATGTAAGTGCTTATGTGTGTAGATTTGTGTGTGTTATTATATGTGTGCACATTTGTGTGTGGTATTGTTATATATGTGTATATTTGTGTGTATTAGTAATATATATGTATATGCTTGTTTTTTAATATGTGTGTGTACTTGCGTGTGGTATCAATATACGTTTGTATAATTATGTGTGGTAGCTATATATGTGTATATAGTTTTTAGAGTTCGATCCCTATGTACCGTATAATAAAGAATGCTGTTTCTATTGAAATAATTTCACACAAATGAATATATCATTTTGTACATATACACTATCTTAATTTTAAAAAATAATTCAGTAAACTTATCTATAGCTTTCCAAAGCCTAATATATTTATTTTTTACACACACATGCCTTCATAGCAAAATTTGTTGCTCATAGAAATACTACCTATATAGACTCGATATATCATATCCAACCTATACACACATACACATTTTTAGTTATATTTGGATTGGTGATACTGGAGAGATGGATAGACAGGTTGGAGAGGCCATGGCTAATCTTATGCCACATAAGATTAAGTAAATTTACACACGAATTGCAACACACATTAATTATATACACACTTTATTTCACTATTATATTACAAATTACTTACACATACATAATACACATTCATGGCATATACACTTATTATAGATCCATTCTTCTTAACAATATATATATACACACATTATACATCCCTTCTCTTTTAATAACACCTCCAACATGTGTAAATTGAGTTCTACTCTTCTGTGTAGATCTTATTGCTACAATTTCCCAAATAGAAATAATCGATATTTGTGTATAGGGCTATTTTTATGCATTATGTAGCCGACCGTACTATCAAAAACAGAACACTTCCTGATAACTATGAAGTTAATGGTGTACCATTTATTCATTACAAGTATATATACTTTGATATTTACACACCAAAACATTAGCAAAGCTTACACACCCTACATATACATTGCCATTTATATACCAAGCCATTAACAATACATAAGCACGCTACATACACACTGATATTTACACTCCAAGACATTGAACACACACACCTCACACAATTCATTTTATAAAATAAAATCACAAAAAACCACACATACTCTACAAAAACATATATCATTTTTAAACACTAACATCACTAAGAAACCATACACACATAGTGATATTTACATACACTTAATACACCTTTTCAGAGGCACACATAAAATTCCAACATATCATATATATTTTGTATGTGTGTGTGTGTGTAAATTAATGTATTCATATAATTTTATTAGGACTTATATAAAGGCAGCTGAAATGGCCTACCGATATGGCTTACTCAGTAACCTTGGAGTTATTCGTGTAGCTGTCCAAGTAAACAATTTTTTAAATATAAATTTATTTACTATATATTATTGTAGTGTGTATATCTATGCAATTATAATGTGTGTGTGTTTGTGTATAAGTATGTAATTGCAGTGTATGTATGTATATGGTATGACAATGTGTTTAAATATAATATATATATATATATATATATATATATTTATAGGCCATCTTTGATCTGGATGATATGGCCTTTCCGATTATTTCACAAAATTGGTTGGAACTCCTAATAGATTTTCGAGTAATCGTCACAGCCCTATATTATATCTCAAATACTAAAATTTACACACATAATAATATATATATATATATATATATATCATTTAACACACACTTATAGGCTATCAGATAAATTAAGTTTCTTTTTTATACTACACATATGTATCCATTTGCAAACATCTATATACATACTACTCGATGATTTTAATAATTTTACACACATAATTCACACAGCAAATTGATCTATTATTTAATTTGAGCTCATCAAAGGTCCCTGTAATTATCAAGTCTTACAAAATTTATAAGAAAAATGCAGCAGAGATTACACAATTCAAGAAACAACTTAGAGAGTCACAACCAAAAAACGAATTGAACGTTTGACTATATATATCTATATATACAATATCATAAATATTGACACATACAGACACACACACACACACACACACACACACCTACAACCATACATATGCATATATATATATTATAAGTTATAATAAATAATCTACAAAAGTAATACAAATGATATATAGATTATTGGTATACTTATATCTCAAAAGTTTGTTATTAACACCCATAAATTTCACTTAATAGATGGTTACACATCAAAAGATTATTAGCAAGTGAAAAATTTACACACCTTAAATTTATGATGTTAAAAGTTTTATCTCAAACCATCATAAGTTACACACATTATACATTAAACACACCTAACTTAACAAATCATCGAAAATTGGATCACTAAGTTTCAGATACATATCAAATCCAATACCTATAATTACCATAATTACACACAATAAATCTTCCTAAGCACTTGGAAGTTTTGGGTGATATATATCAAATATAATTTCGACCGATAAAGATACACACACACCTTCCACATCTACATTTATATATATCTATACGAAAACAAAATTAAGCTTTATTCATTATATAGTTCAAGGGAATATTCAATAACATCTATTAACAGTTAACCCATTTCATTTATTTTTTTTTTACACTCAATTATATATAAATTAACAAGAGTATAATTGAGTTGACTTCGATTGATAGTAATAATAACTCAATATTATTATATTCTCATATTGAATGTGTAAATTAGATTTCACAATGATCATTTTATTATTATCTGTAAAAGAATCTTAGATTTATCTAATTCATATGTACATATATATATACTTATAACTTTTGAGTCAAATCCTCAGATAAACCAAACATTATATTTAGCTCTCTTTTATAAGTAAATATTATTTGTAAGAGCTATGTTGTACTTGTATATATAATACTTCAATTAATAACCATTTTTCGTCGAAGAACATATTGTTCGTTATTTGACTAAGAAACAAGTTTTTCTTTTTCATCTTTTAGTTTGTTATTTTTGTATGTATTCACAAAATGTGTGAATTTTCCTGTGTAGTAATGGCTTTCAATAAGTAGGCAATCAAGTCTTCCCCCCTCTCCCCCCCTTTTT
>JADHZB010000291.1:0-10973 GCA_015657535.1 Nephromyces sp. MM_2019 | reverse complement strand
AATATAAAGCATATATAATATACTTAAATCTAATGGGTGTGCGTGTTAATACATCATATAATAAATATCTATAATTTTTAAAAAGTTAAATCATTTGATCTAGCTAGATTGAACTTTACAAAATTACTCCAAAATTTTTCAATTATTAAAAACTTATTCATTTAATGTTGAACTTATACTTAAAAAAGTTATTTCTATCTAAACCAATAATTATTATATATATATATATATATATATATATATATATATATATTCTAAATTTACTTATATATATTTAATATATATTTTTTATTGATTTATAATAAATGAGTTAATGTTCTTTATATGGTAAATAGAAACATAAAAAAATTCAATGACAATTCATTTGGTGATTACTTAACTATGTATATGAAATTTGAAATATATATGGTATGTATTCGAAATATTTGAAAAATTGGTGTTTAGCTGATAACTTGAAAATTTGATATGTGTATTATGTTATACATTAAAGTTGATATTTATAAAATTGGATATGTATAGAATATATTGAAATCATAGGTGTATCTAGTTTAATAGAAGTTAGATGTGTATATAGTTGATTAAGATAGGACATTTGATTGAAAGTGGATGTGTAAAAATTTGATGTGTAGACAACACAATGAAATTTGACACTAGTGCAATAAATTTGTTGAGATAAAATTAACCACGCGCTACACGTGTGTATTAAGAACATAAGTGAATTACAAGTTTGAAGTAACAGTAGTATATCACACATAAGCTGCTGTTAGTACTAGTAACATTTCATAAAATTAAGTAAATAATATTCATAATTTCATAACACAATTAGTTTAACACAAGCTGAGGAAAAGTTTGTATTGAACGAATCATAGTAAGACTATTAAATTTTATAAATTGCTTGATAAAATAGGTGCACATATCATCCTTCATACATAAAATTTTATGAAATGAAATTATTAATTATAATCTTAAATATTATGCCCTCTTTATTTAATTAGATAGGAGATAATATTAAAAGCATTATCTTAACCTTTATCCAAGAGTAGCTATGTGGTATAAAATCTTAATAAAATGCATTCAAGGAGTGGATTTCTTACACAGGAACTATAACACATCTAACTTCTGGTTTTATTCTACAGCATTTTTATTCGTTGTATATTTTTATTGTGTCATCACTATGGGAAACATCAAATCTTCAAAAATGACTCAAGCAATTACTAATTTTTACGATATAACGGCAACTGATATACTCGGGAATCCAGTATCTATGTCCAAATACAAAGGAAACCCGTTTATTGTTGTCAATACTGCCTCAAAATGAGGCTTAGCTACCAAACAAATAACTGAACTCGTCGATTTACAAGAACAATATGGACCTAAGGGATTAAAGGTAGGAAGATATTTTATAGTATTTTTATTGTTTCCATGTCTTTGAGAAACGATAATTCGGTCACGATTGAATTTTCTAATGTGGATAACTATCTTTGTACCATAACAATAATAATGAAGACTCTTTAAAGAATTACAATTTGTTTTCTTTATATTTTCGTATAGGTCTTAGCTTTCCCATCTAATCAATTTAATCAAGAACCTAATTCTGGTACAACTCTAGTCAATTACTTTGACACATTTTCCACCCAATTTGACGTCTATGACGTAGTTAAAGTCAATGGTGATGATGCACATCCGGTATTTCAATTCTTGAAGTATGTTTACAACTATGGATCTTTACCTACCATAGAGGTAAAAATATATGCTAGATAGGATAATTTAACACATTTATAAATATAAAAAAGACTTTATCCTCTTTTCAACTTCATTATTAAACCCAATTGATTGTATATTTTATAGTCTTCGAATACTAAATTACGCCCCATTGGTTGGAACTTCGGGAAATTCCTAGTCAACAGTGATGCTACAAAGGTTCAATATTTTGGACCTCGAATAGCACCTAGTGAGATGGAGGAATCTGTGATAGAGGTTTGTTATAGATGAAACAAAAATAATTAATAAATTACATGATATATATTACTCATTTAACATTGAATAGAGAATTCTTATGTAACAATTTTCCTTGACAAATTAATCTTGAGATACAGTTGAAATTTATAATAAATACATTCTAATCTTAACTTGATAACTAATTATTAAAATTTTATTTTGTAAGATTTTTCAATTCTTTAACATACCTAAACATTCATCCTAGGAGAAAAATATTTCCTGTACTAAATTTTCCATGAATTCGTTTCCCTTTGCATGAATAATTTTGGAAACTAAAGCATATAAAAATAATACATTTTCTCGACAACTTTTTGATACACATAAGATTTATTTATGTTTGATGTTTCTTCAGATGTTTAATGATAAACGTCGAACAGGGAAGATGTAAATTTTCCTTATTTTCCTTTTATTGAGTGAAAATTTCTTACAATTCATTTTGGTTAACTTTAATGTTAACTGCTTTTTATATATTTATTTAAACGACGATTAAGATTTGTTTGGTACCAAATAACAATATTTGCATTTTTTTAGTTGTTTGTATACACTTGATGAAATTAAATTCATAAACTTCAATCACTGAACCGAATTTGAACGAAATAGTTGTATTAAAAACATCATTACACTTTATTTGAACACAACGTTCACAAAATGAAACAAATGTGCAGTTTGATAACAAGCCCTAGCTAATATAACTAGAGAATATAAACTATTACAATGTGCTTCTTTCATGCTTCGTTTGCAATATACATAGCTCATTGTTTACCATTGTTTATATCAACTTATGTATGAGGAGCTTGTACGAAATGATTACTAGTAGGTAATTATGATTCGGTAGTATTTATATAACCAAACGCGTACATGCTTATGCATCTCATCAGAGTGCTATGGCTACGAGATTTATATGTGACAAGCAGACACAGGATAAAGAAAATTTTCATCTCATAAAATCAAAACACAATACATCTAATTGCATGAAGATATGATCATACAAGTTTACTTGATCAATAAGTTGTCCATGATTTGTGTTATAACCTCTTATTGAAATAAAATTATTGACATTAGCCTAATCCTACATACCTTAATAACAATACAGCACAACTTCCATAAACACATACATTTAAACAAATTTGCCACTATATTAACCTTCGGCTTAATCATTAGAACTCGTTTCATTGTAACAGAGCGAAATTTCTTTTTGATAAAACATCACAACTTGTATAATTTAGAAACAACAATCTCACTTTTGTATAGGTGAGCTACTTTAAAACTCTAGCATACTAAACTTTATATACTATGTTTTGGAGGTGTTTTGTTCTGGTGTCTTTTTAAAATTTTATTCAAAATCACCAATAAATATACACTGGTATGTAAGCACAACACTTACCAACATGAAATCATTCGTCAACCAATACAAAATTTTAGGTGTTACACCACGCGCAAGCATTGATGAAATTAAGAAGGCTTTTTACCAATTAGCCAAAAAATACCACCCAGACTTGAATAAGAACGCACCTGAAGATACTACTAACAAATTCCAAGCAATCCAAGAGGCCTATCAAACCTTATTGAATGATAGAGATACTTACGACATCCACTACAGCTATCACAACCAAAAATCATACCATAAAAAGTACAGGAATGAGAATTTTGAAGATCTTGAATTCTCATTTTGGAAGGACAACTCACATACTACAGATTCACGTCGACATACAAACCCATGGAGCTTTTCCAGCGTTTGGTACGACCCATATTATTGTGTTGTTTATGTGCGTGATGTGTGTTCGTTGTTTGGAGGAGGTGGGTTATGTACTTTGTGCTAATGTGTGTGTGAGGTGTACAAATGAGTTGCGTGCATGTATTGTATGTTTGGGTTGCCAATATATGAATTTTAGCTTTATTATACCTTTGTTTGTGTGCTTTGAGCGAGACAAGCACCTGGTGTGTATATAGGTAGACGATACCTATATGGTATATAGATGTATGAAAGGCTTGTATTTAATTTATGAGACTCTATCTATAAATCATGATTTTATCTTTATGATTTAGAATTTGCTTTTATAGGCAACAATTTACATAACATATGGTCATCTTATATATTTTTCAGTGCTTTTTTGTTAGCTAATTAGAGATAGTTAAAAATCATTATCTACTTTATTTCCAGGTCTGATATGGGGCTAAATGAAAAGTCAAAGAGCTCATATAATCGAGCATTTATTGACTCAGATGAGGAGTTAGAAGATTTTTATGGGTATAAGCAGTTACCTAATACACACACACAAATTTAAAAATTTCTAAAAGCATATAGATAATAGTTTATATCTTACAAACACATATCTAAACATAATTCACACTTATTCAAAATTCCACCTACACACATATTATCAAATCATAGTTTATATAATAGGAATTTAGTTAAATGATCTCAAGTTAATTGAGATCACATTTCTAAATTTATTTATCAGATATCAATATGTATACAAACACAAGAAACAGCAGAAGAGAAGATCTCCTAATTACACACCAGATGAGAAATCACACACAAAATATAACAACACAAAAAGTGATTCTAATTCTTCTGAGTATAATAAGGGCCAGAGTGGAGAAAAATACCAAGCTAAGACAGATGATGATAACAACACAAAGACAAGTCAAACACAATCAAAAAAGGCTTCAAGAAATAAATCAGATAACACCTGTATGTTTGTGTAGATATTGATCATTCTAAGCTTGAATACATGATTTATTCCTATATATACAGATACATAAATCTTATTTTACCTATATATTTAAATATTTTCGCGTAAATCTTTACACTTTTATATTTTTAATTCTCTCGATATATAATTTTTTTTCACGTATATTTTACAAACATGTATATTAGGTATATACATATATATATTCAGGCTAACACCCTTAAATATTTTCGGTTCTATGTGTATAAGTTTCTTTATGTGTTGATTTATATGCTATTTAGATCTAACCTAACCTAAGGATAACAGTTACACATAGTATCTATGATCCTTAAATCATCATGAAAATATATACACTTTCAGAAATCAAATAAGCCAATCCTCGATTGTACATAATACACACACATAGGCTATGATGGGTACCGTGATGACTATTATTACACCAACACAAACAACACACAACAATCTACATATGAAACTGAAACAGGCTACACAAGAGGTGGAGAAGATAAACAACATAGAAATACATCATCTACAGAATCTACTCATAATGATAAACCCTCTATATTCTGTAACGTATTCAATCTTGCCTCTAGAGTTTTCCACCCCAAAATGACCGCACACCCTCCTCTCATGCACCCACAAAATAAATCATATGGAAATCGTATAGAAAATGTATTTTTTTTAACAGAGGATGTTATAGTTAAATGGTTTGTCAAATGTGTTTGTGAAATCAGGATTTATAAATCATTTGAGAGTATTTCATATTTGAACGTCTTTTTATGTGTGTGTATAATGGAAACTTTTTTTATAATTTTAATCCTATGTTAATGTATGCTTTGTGGGGTAAAGATAATATCAACTAACTTTGAGTTCACTTGCTTTAAGTTATGTATTCTGAGTGCATCATATTCTTGTAAATCAAATGAATCAATGTCTGTGTGTTATTCTTAATATCAGGCTAAGGGAGAGAGGAGATCGATATAGGCTCTATGGTGTGTATAGGAATGGAAAATTTGTTTATAATTTCTTTTGGAAAAAGGGTGATAATTGGAGACGTCAATTGTAGTTTTTTACACAAAAATAAACAAAAAGTTTTAACAAATTAAAATACAATCTATAAACTCAACTAAAAAAACATATATTATTTATAACCATTAGCATATAATACAATTATATACTGCTAAACTGTAAAAATAAAAAATAATAATAACTTTCTCTTTGAATATAAACATATATATTTGTATCACAATTAGATATAAATGCATATATATATATGAATTTTAGTTATATAGATAATCATTGACAATTTGATACTAGATAAAGATAATTAAGAAAGCTATAAACACGAAAATGCCCATATAACAACTTATATGCCTGTTTTATAATCAAAAACAATTGAGGATCTTATATTTTAACGCTGCTAACTCTTGAGAGTTATTCAAGCATAAGCTTACACACTTCACCTACAGCTACCACTGAGATGCTTACTAGCTCATAAGTCCTGACAGATCTTTCTATTCGAAAATCAAAGGCTAATATTTAGCATTTAAAGGACAAAACTGGACTTAAGGCATAGATAATTAAGATATTAGCAATAACAGTTAAGTTGAAAAAGTCTCGAAAGAAAATATAGGGAGTGTTTAATGTGTTTATGCATTGGATAAAATATTAGCAAAGTGTAACTAAACTCGGATAGGTGAAAAGCAAACCTAATACCCTAAACTATATTTCTTTGAGCCTCACATCAGTTGGTTTGGGTGCCATATTCACAATTTACAAAAATGAGCATAACACACACACACTTAGCAAACACAAACTCGAAATATATATTTTAAACACACATTTACTGCTTCATCACATACGAACTTAACTCACATGGGCTACATACCAACAAGCTTAATGCATGCTACTACACAATTGTATCTCTCATTTTATATAACATAACTATATATATTATATATATACAATAAAACTAAACATTTTACTTAGGCCACTCAAACCACTGAAAACGTGTCTGAACACACACATTTTTAACTAAAGTAAAACACATGCAAACACACTTGTGATTGTAATTATTATACTTCAATTCGATTTTTTTTGTTTGAAATTCTATGGAAAAATTACATAAAGAAATTTTTAGATTTAAATAAACTTGAGTATTTTTATCTCTATAAATAATACTAGTAAGGTTTAAAATACTTAATGACTAACATAAATTCTTATACTCTTTAAGGAGTTACTGAAATTTAGATTCACAATATAATTGACTGACTTAATAGTTCCAAACACAAAAAAAGCTAATCATTAACTATTTTATATACAGAAAATTAGCTAAAAATAACAATTTACAAACATTAATGAATTATAATCTATAACTTACACCAATTAACCATAATTAGAGAGCAATTTTAAGTTTTGTTATTTAACTATTTTAAGCTTATAAATGCAATCAACTTTGTATTTGATAAATCGACTTAATTGGGTGATGTATCTAAATTTAAATTAAGCAATAAATATACACATATATGTGAGTACTCTCGTGTGAGTGCTCTTGGTTTGTTTAAGCCTATATCTTAAACAATGAATAAAGCATATTATTTCTTACTATCTTTCGCACTACTTATCTAAATGAAGACAAGTGAAGAATCGTAAATAGAATATATGAAAGATGTTTGAGATATATCGATAGTGATAGGGAGTAATGATGTATATGTCACACTGAAAGCAGTTATAGAGCTTAGCAAAGCACTCAAAGTTAGGGATATGGTAAGGCTCTGTAAGTTCCAAATAGTACATATCTCAATTTTTATTGAGCAAAATTTTAGAGGAAAAAAATACGCTTCCATTTTTATTATCCAACGTAAAGTTTAATTATTAAACACCTAAAGTAATTCTATCAATTTTATTTTTATTGTTCAAAATTTGCAGCACTTGGTCTTGTTTGATTTTATAGTTGATGTAAAAATACAATAGTTGAGAATATAAAGAAATAGCTCCGTTTTTTAATTCATTATTTAATTCCTCATGAATTCTGTTCGAATGCTTCAGAGATAATTCAATAATTCTACATCGAGAATTTTCGATTTTCATAAGAATTCTTGTTTCCCTGTTTTTGGATTTTAATTTACTACTTTTTGTTTTATTTTACTTATTATCTTGTCAAGAGTTAGCTCGCTCCGTCGCTAGGTAATTATATTTACTCTATATTATTCGTAACTAGAACGTTTTGTTTAATGTATCTACACCACTTGCCATTTGTTATCATAGCTGGCGCAAGGTTATAGTGTAGTGTATTTATGTGGGGGTGGGGAGGTGTGGTGTGGTAGAGTTTTTTGGGTATAATTGGTACTATTGGGGGGGCTGTAGGGAACGGTTTGCTGAGGTAAGTGGTTCTGGTGGTAGCTTGGATGTGGGTTGCGATAGGTGTAGGAGGCTTGTGAGCGTGTATATGTTTGATAACTTTGGTGTGTGATTATTACTGGGGTGTGAGCCTAGAATAATTAAAATATGTGTATAGGTTGTCTATGGTATTTGCTTATAAGGTAAATTATGTCTGAAATTGTT
Organism: Nephromyces sp. MM_2019; assembly: GCA_015657535.1. NCBI lineage: Eukaryota > Apicomplexa > Aconoidasida > Nephromycida > Nephromyces > Nephromyces sp. MM_2019. Next base: position 2,718 of record JADHZB010000291.1, on the reverse strand, counting down.
TATTGAGCTTTTAGGTTTTATCTGAAGCTACTATTTATGTACACTTTCAGTGTACAAACTTGCGAGTTTACCCTAATGTAGATCAAATATTACAATTGCTGTAAGGCTTATACATACACAAACAAGTTTTTATACATAAGTATACAAACGTGTGTACATAGTGTACCAAAATAGATGTTTTCACTGTAAGCCATGTTTGTGTAATAGGTTTGAGTTCGTGGTGAACATGTGTGAATGTGGCCGAGTGAGAGTGCGTATGTAATGCCTAGAAATAATTTCACACATATACACATGAATGTGTGTATATCAATGCGTGTGTATGCCCATGAATGTATGTGTTTATGTGTGTATTTGCTTGTGTGTGTGTAATACATTTGTATATAGTTCTGGTTATAACTATGCATTTATATTTATGTTTGTTCCTATATCTATCCTTGTATGTGTACGCTTGTGTTGGTATCTACAGCTGTGTTTATACATATGCTTGTGCATACATCTACAACTGTGTTTATATGTATATTTGAGGGTATGTTTTTTATATTTCTAGTACACCTTCTGTTTTTGTGTGTTAATCTATGCTGTTTAAATCTTTATGCATCTTATATGTATTTGGTTGAATGTATATCTACGTGTGTGTGTGTGTGTTTAAGCCCAAGTTTAAGCTGATTTTTATGTGTATACTTGGTCAACTATGTAGTGTGTGTGTATATTTCTTATAGAGTGATTAACGTTGACTATTAAATTTATAATCAACCCCAATTTACTATATCATATATCTATCTCCTCATTTTCTGTTATCTTCTACGCTCTTCTTTGATTTGTTTAAATTTTTTTATTTAATTTTTTCATATTTTCTTCACACTCAACTCTTCTTCCTACATACAATTCTTAACAGGTTAGTAATTTTATAGACATTTGAATTCATTTTCATCTTCCTCTTTGTTTTATATATCTTTTTCATTTCTCCAAATTAACTTGTTTATAAGGAGGTGTGAGATACAGAGTGAGTGTGTATATGTACATATATATGTGTGTGTATACCAATAACCCCTTAAGGCTGCATTAGATATATATTGGTAAAAGTTGAAAATGTAGGGCACATATCTTTGGTAACTCAAACACTACACTCTAACATCGATTTAATATATTTCTGCATTTCTACGCATACAAACACACCCACACATGCTCCGATAGTTATATTAAACTCGACAAATTAAAGAAATAATACGTTACTGAGAGATAGGTGGTTTAGAAAAAGAAAACATTGCTACATATATTTGAGTGTTTGTGTGTTTGCAACTACTTTTACTAAGGAATATAAAGTTTTACAAATAATTTTGTTAACACCTTATGATTCCAAGTAACACCATAAATAACAGTTGATGTTTACTCCCAGAAATTTCATCCTTTACATCTACGAACTATATCATATGCATATATTTCTATATAGATTCACTTCAGGTCATATAAGGTGTATCTAGTTTTAGATTTTAATATATAAATTAACACACACATCTGTGTATGTATCTGCATATATATTTCTATGCATTACAAACACAGATATTAGTCATGTCAGCCCTTGCTACTCAACCCAAACAAATCGACCCCGTGGCCCAAAACCGAAAGGTTATTAAGCCCGGCAGCATTGAAGATGGCATTTCTCGTATGGTTTTTTGCCAGGTATATATTGATTACATATACATATCACAACTCCCTTCTAAGAATATGCTTACCTACAAAACATATCTATCTTAAGTATATTCACACACATACCAACACATCCACTTAACCCCTCTCACCCTCTACACACCTATTATTCAGACACATGTTGGTACAAAGAATGTCGAACACAAGATGAAGAAGTATGTATTCAAGCGTACTCCCGATGGAATCCACCTCATTAACCTCAAAAAAACATGGGAGAAATTAATGTTGGCAGCTCGTGTGATTGTCGCTATAAATAACCCCGCAGATATTGTGGTAGTCTCTGCCCGTCCCTATGGTACACGTGCAGTCCTCAAATTTTGTGAGTGTGTAGGCGCACACCCAATAGCCCGCCGTTGGACACCAGGTATATTTACCAATCAAAAGGATAAGCAATACATGGAGCCACGCCTCTTGATTGTCACTGACCCCCGCACGGACAACCGAGCTGTTACCGAGTCTTCATATGCCAATATCCCCGTTATCGCCTTATGTGACACTGACTCACCTCTTGAGTGTGTAGATTTAGCTATCCCCTGTAATAACAAGGGAAAAATGTCCATCGCTATGATGTACTGGCTACTCACTCGTGAGGTGTTGTACTTGAGAAAGGAGATAGATCGTACTGATGATTGGCCCATGATGGTTGAGATGTTTATGCATGTTGAAGAATCTGCACAGAAGGCTAAACAAGAGGAGGCAGAAGCTGAGGCTACACCAGAACAACAGCCAGAAGCTGCACAACCCGCTGAACAAGATTGGTCCAAGGCCGCCCCAGATTTAACCGTCGAACAAACCACAGAAGAGTGGAAGACCACCGGAAATGACACATTTGAAGAGTGGGGTGGTTATACAGACCAAACCAAATGGTCTTAAATGATGTAAGTATGTGGTACAGAAGTGGGTAATTAACTTATTTCAAAACATAAGGGACATGTGTTGACTATTTATTCGAAAAAATTTCATAGTTCTTAAAAATATATGCAAATATATATGTATGTAAATATATATATA